>JAJIYU010015245.1:0-12811 GCA_030144865.1 Tinospora cordifolia
ATTTTGTTATCAAACATTAATACAAGCATTTAAAACATGGTTTCACATATTTTTACATTTGTTTCATAATTTTTAAAAATTCATTTTCGATTTGTATGCATTTGAAAATTTAGAGTATTACAATCTACCCCCCCTTAAAAGAAATTTCGTCCTCGAAATTTAAACAGAAAATACCTGCGTAATGTGTCCAATCACTCATGCCTGGCGAAGAGATTTGGGTACTTCCTCTGTATCTCACTCTCTAACTCCCAGGTCGCCTCCTCTAGGTTATGATGCCTCCACAGGACTTTAACCAGGGGTATATCCTTGGTCTTGAGACTCTGCACCTTATGATCAAGAATTCTAATGGTTGGCTCCTCGTAAGTGGCATTGTCCCGAAGTACTACATCCCACTGTATAACATGAGAAGGGTTTGGCTCGTACTTCCAAAGCATCGATATATGGAACAAATTATGTATTGAAGACAATCTGTTCGGCAAATCCAACTCATAAGTGCATGCACCAACCCATCTAATGATCTCAAATAGACCAATGTACCATCGTGCTAGCTTCCCCTTCACTCCAAATCGTCGGATCCCTTTCTGTGGACTAACTCTCAAGAATACTCGATCACCTGGCAGGAACTATAGGGGTTTCCTCCTCCTGTCAGCATAGCTCTTCTGTTTGCTTTGTGCTGTAGCTAGTCTCTTCTGGATTTGCTTCACCTATTGTTCATTTCCTTAATCAACTTAGGTCCAGTGAGTACCTGATCCTCAAAATCTGCCCAACAAGATGGTGATCTACAGGGTCTATAGTAGAGCGCCCCATATGGAACCATCCTGATGCTTGCCTGATAGCTATTATTATAGGCAAACTCAACTAGATGTAAATGCTTGCCCCAATTACCTTTGAAATCCATGGCACATGCTCTCAGCATATCCTCCAGTATCTGTATGACCCTCTTTTTGACTGCCCATCTATTTGCGGATGAAAGGTTGTGCTCATGGTGAGTCTGCTCCCCAATTCTTTCGGTAAGCTCTGCTAGAATTGAGATGTAAATCTGGAATCTTTGTCTAACACTATCGTCCGGGGGTCTCCATGAAGCCGCACAATCTCCTTAACATAAAGCTCACCCAGTCTACTTACTGTATCAGTAGATCGAGTAGGTAGAAAATGTGCCATTTTAGTTAATCGATCTACAATGACCCACACAGTGTATTCCCCCTTGTGACTTCTCGGCAGGCCGCTAACAAAATCTATTGCAATATTATCCCACTTCCATTCTAGGATTGGAAGTGGCTGCAATAGTCCAGACGACTTTCTGTGCTCGGCCTTTACTTGCTGACAAATCAGACACTTGGAGACATACTTAGCTATGTCTCTCTTCATTCCTCGCCACCAGAAAGTTGTCTTCAGATTCTGATACATTTTGTCATCACCTGGATGCATAGTATACTTCATCTGGTGTGCCTCATCTAGTATGGTTCCCTTTGTCTATCTAGAACTTGGCACACCGATTCTATTCCCCAATCTGAGTGCACCGTCTGCATCAAGCCTGAAGTCTGTATGTTTTCCCTGTTTGACTCCCTCAATCAGATCCATAATCCAATTACAGTTCTTTGTTCATCTCTGACCTGGAGTAAGATATTAGGCTGGCAAGTAACTGCATACAGATATGCCTGTTTCTCATCAGTTTCTATACCCAAATTATACTGACTAATCAGCTAATACATCTGTCCCACTTTTTCATCTTTCTTGCTGGATTTTCTGCTAAGAGCATCGGCAACAACATTCACCTTGCCAGGATGATAGTGGAGCTGAAAGTCATAATCATTGAGGAATTCAATCTATCTCCTTTGTCAAAGATTCAGTTCCTTCGGGGTATATATATACTTGAGGCTCTTATGGTTTGAATAGAGATCAAAACTCTCACCATAGAAATATTGCCTCCAAATCTTAAGTGCAAACACGATCACTGCAAGCTCTAGATCGTGTGTGGGGTAATTCTGCTCATGTGGCTTCAACTGCCTTGAAGCATAAGCCACTGCATGTCCCTGCTGCATCAGTACTGCACGCAGATCGCTTAGCGATGTTTCAGTACATAGGGCGTATTTTTTACTAGGAATAGGTGTGATCAGTAGTGGTGTTGTAGTCAACCGCTTCTTCAACTCCTGAAAGGACTTCTCACATTGATCATCCCAAATGAATTTCTCATCCTTTCTGGTTAACTTTGTAATTGGACCCGCTAATTTGGAGAAATCTTTTATGAATCTGCGATAATATCTAGCCAACCCAAGGAAACTACTGATCTCTGTGACTGTTGTGGGTTGCTTCCAATCAGATACTGCCTGTACTTTCTCCAGGTCTACTGCTATACCCTCTACTGAAACAATGTGGCCAAGGAACTTGGCCTGCTTCATCCAAAACTTGCACTTGCTAAATTTTGCATACAACTCATTCTTCCTCAAGGTCTCCAAAACAATATGCAAATGTTGTGTGTGCTTAGCCTCTGAACGGGAATATATAAGAATGTCATCAACAAATACTACGACAAACTAATCAAGGGACTGGCTAAAAATTATGTTCATCAGATCCATGAATGCGGTTGGAGCATTAGTCAAACCGAATGGCATGACTGTAAACTCGAAGTGGCCATACTGCGTCTTAAAAGTTATCTTCTGTATATCTAACTCCCGAATCCATAGCTGATGATATCCTGACCTCAAATCTATCTTAGAAAAATACTATGCTCCACTGAGCTGATCAAAGAGGTCATCAATCCTAGGCAGTGGGTATTTATTCTTGATAGTGACATGATTCAGCTTCCGACAGTCTATACACAGTCTCATGGATCCATCTTTCTTCCTTTCGAATAGTACCGGAGCTCCCCATGGCGACTCACTTTGTCTGATGAATCCCTTCGCCAGAAGCTCATCCAACTGTGTCTTTAGCTCAACCAACCCCACGGGTGCCATTCTATATGGTAGAATAGCAATGGGGTTGGTGCCAGGATGCAACTCAATCTTGAACTCTATCTGCCTATGCAGTGGAAGCCCAGCTAGATTTTCTGGAAACACCTCTATGTATTCCCGTACCACAGGAATCCTCTGAAAATCAGTGGTTCCTTCCGCATCCTCATCTAGCAACTGCCTGAAGTCCTCATTTTGCTTAATAGAATACAATAATGCTAGCATCGGGCTCATAGGCAACCTCTGCATATCCCCATCTATCCTCAATATCTCCCCAGATGGCAACCTTACGGTGACTCGCCTGTTCTGGCAATCTATCTGTGTCTAATATTGGGTTAACCATCCATTCTCAATATCACATCATAGCCACCAAAATGGAGTAAATAGAGATCAACTAGAATCATCTGATCTCCAAATATGAGTTCAATTCCACAAAACTTTTCCAAACTCACTGTCTCGCCTATCGGCGTGATCACATCCAATGGTACAGCCAATGGGCTTGTAACCAATCTCAATTTGTTTACTAACTCCTCAAAAATAAAAGATCTCGTGGCACCATAATCAAACAACACATGTACAGCAACACCAAACAACAAAAATGTACCTTCCACTGCAAGCGTGGGAGCTATCTGTGTGTCTGCTGCATACAGTCTGACCTGATCTCTCTACCTCATTTGAAAACGTGTTTGCTGCCTTTGCTATGGGCGGTTAATCTGTCCCTACCCTAGCTGTTGCTGAGCTGATGCTGGTGCCCTAGTAGGACAGCTCCTGGCTACATGTCCCAACTGTCTGCATACAAAACAAAACCCTAGTTTCATAGCCTACTTTCTCTGCTCAGTGTTCATCTGATCAGGTGTAGTCTGCTGCTGCTGCTGCTGTTTGGTAGCTAAATTCTGACTACGAGTAGTAGGTGTTGTGGATGGCTGTTGTCTACCCTGTCTCTGCTGTGGGGCTCCTGAAGTTTGATCTGGATGTGCTTTCTTCTGTCTACTCCTCAGAGACTGCTCGAACTCTAGATCTCTCTCTACAAACTATGCCCTCACAACTGCCTCTCTGAAGGTAGCCAGTCTCAATGGTGTGATCAAATTCTTGATATTAAGTCTCAAGCCCTCAATAAATCTATCTACTTTGGATTGCTCATCCATAATCACGTCTAGGCAAAACCTAGATATCTCAATAAATTTCTGCTCATACTCAGAGACTGTCATGGTCTTCTACGTTAGTCTACTAAACTCTGATCGCAACTATGCCCTCCATGCTGATGAGAGGAAAGTCTCATAAAACAATGTCTTGAACTCATCCCAAAACATAGCTGACTCGTCGATGGTGGGGTCACTCATGATCATCCGCCACCAATGGTAGGCTGGCCCAACCATTTGATGCACTGCCAATGCTACTCTCCTGGGTCCTGTCACCCCCATCACTGTCAGGTGCTTGTCCATCTCAATGAACCATCTATTTGCTGCTACATGATCTGCTAAGCACACAAAAGAACTAGGACGTAGCTTCTGAAACTCTATCACTAGGTCTCTCTGCTCCTTGTCATAACTAGTAGATCTGCTCGAAGTCTGTGCTAGGTGCTCTAATGGTACCGGTGCTGGTATTACTGGATCGGATAATACTGGTGATGGCGTCGGTAGCTGTACGGGTGCTGGAGGTTGTACGGGAGGTTGGGGGGACTCTGCTAGGTGTTGACTCATCATGGCCTGGTCTACTGCCTGATCTACTGCTCTCTAAATCATGTCTGAGAGTACATCTGGTGACACAGTAATGGCATCTGGAGCAGCCGATCCAATAACACCCTCCTCTATCCATATTGGCTCCTCAGTAGCCTCACCCCTGGACCTGCCCATACGGGATCTGCCTCGTCCTCCAATTCTCGGCATTATCTTCAAGTCAAAAACACACTTTCAGTATCCAATAGTGTAATCATAATAAAGTAAAAAATTCAATAATTTAACTGAATATAACTGCATTTCTACTTTAAGCTGGATACCATGACTTGTGATAATAGCCATTCATTTCAACCCGCCTATACCCTTTGCGTTTATCGTGCTATTGTGACTCTAAGTTCATGTCTCTAGGTTTTCGATTTGTCTCTGTGGCCTAGAGTTTATGCTTCTAAGTTGACAGCATTTTATTTATTTTTGGATACAGGAATTCAGATAACAATATTCAAAATAGTATACTATATATATCACACACAAGCACCCAACAAACAATCAAACAATGCATGCTGGCATAATTGAATCCACATTCCATTACCGCTAGTATATTTACGCCAAATCCTGGTCTCTAAGGATGACGCAAGACCCACCGTACGCGATCGTCCCATACCAATAGAATACAGTGCGTGCAAGTTCTCCCAAAGAGTCCGTTCATTGCCCATTACAATTCCTCAAGTGTCTCGCTCCTTAAGGCTGACGCAAGACCCACCATACGCGACCATCCCATACCAGTAGAATACAGTGCGTACAAGTTCTGCCCAAGAATTGATCACTCACTATACATGGTTCATCATTCTTCAAATCCAAGATTCCTCCATACCTCTAAATCTTTATACATCCCATACTACATAGAAATCAGAAATATAGGATCCTCCTGAATCGAGTCCTGAATAATACAAGTGTGTGTTATCACATTAACAGTCTCTAACTTGTGTCCTAACAACTTTTATTAGATTCAATGTGACCCCAAGACATCACCTAGTTTTTCCCTAAACCTAGGGTTACAAGACTTGGCTTGTTGACTCAACGGTTGAGTCGCCAAATTCGACTCACTCTCACTTCTATGTGACGCTCTTGGTCTCAAGTTTCTCGGATCCTTTCCAAAGTAGCGCAACACTCGTAGAGAGTAAAACTCGGCCTACAGGGCTACTATCCAAAGGAAGCACATCACTAGTAGGGAGTAAAGCCTCCACCTACAGGGCTACTATCCAGTGGAAGCGCATCTCTCGTAGGGAGTAAAACTCTGTCTACAAGGCTACTACCCGTACTTAAATCCGTCTACGAATGGTTACTTGAGCACCCGACATCACCTAAATCTTTTCTAGACTTCTAGCCACATAGTTACTAGTGGATGGATTTTATTCACTTTTCAAAATCAAAGTCATTCAAAACCATTTCTAGTGAAAATCAAATCCAGTGAAATTTTTCATTTTAGTAAAACTCTTCGGAAAAACAATTCCTTCTGGCATCATGTTGCAAGGTATGATCTAGTCGCGCCCAGTGTTATCGAACACTGAGCTCTGATACCACAACTTGTCACACCCCGGCCCCCATGCCGGGCCCTACGCAGCTCTATAGTCGAGCATCGCGCAGCATTACAGACTCGACGCGTGTGCCCGTCGGAGCGCCGGGACGTGCGACTTTGTTCGTTTTCTGTTTCTGTTTTGTTCAAGTCAAATAATTTATTTCTTTGTTCGTTTCAAAGTAAAACAATCTCTTACACGAGATTCACTGTCAACTAACTTTCAATATGTTTCAAATAACATTCAAAATTTACATCACTGGAATTTCATAGGAAATAATACAGAAAATTAAAGTACCTACAGAAGCTTTCAAATCTCAAAACATTCATCTGAAATCATTAAATGTATCACTATTCATTCATAATATTTCAAACTATGAAATATATGTTCAAGATATAAATAAACAAAATAATAGGCTCACTGGACAAAGTTTCCAACAGTGTTTGGTAATATAAACAGTTCTATTTACACAAAATGATAACTAATTAGGCAACATGCCCATGTTCAAAATACATAAACTTTGAAATAGAGTTCAAAATAAATATCTCTGAAAACTCTCCACCAGTCTCCGGGTCGGTCTATCCTCACTAAGCGCCAGGCCCACGAGTACCTAAAAAAATGAATATGGGGTGAGTTCGAAAGCCCAGTGGATCTCTCCTACACATCACTAGCATTATACAGACCGGCATACAAAACATGCATACAGTTTCATTACATTAGGGCATTTCAATCACTTAATTAGTTATTTCTGTCGATCCGTCTGAACACTGTCAGGAATTAATCGAAAGAGTGAACCACCCTCGGTATTCCCCTTGTGAACCTAGACACAACCAGGTGCGACATCTTATCAAATAGAAGTCTACCTTTGAGACCACGATCTATGAAGATATGTAAATCATATAGAAACTACTGTGATCTCCCAAATCTGAGGATCACACAGCCACTCACAGTTTGGCCTGGTTTGAGAATACCCATGATGACGCCCTGACTACACCCTAATCATAATCTAAGTGATGCACCAGCGGACCGTCTATCGCCTCGGTACATGGAGTTATTAATAAACCATTAATCTTCTTTAGTTTTCCAAACAAGATTTTCAAACCATACAACATAACATGTACTAACCTATGCAACTTGATCATATAATTCATTCAATAGACATTTAAGTAATCCATAACTCTAGAAAGCACATAACCAGACATTATGATGTCATGGCAACCATTCCAATCAGTTCACACATTCCTAGCGTGATACTAAGTACAAGAATGTAAACAATCATCACATTTCATATCCTAAGTTCGCATAATACTAATGAATGAGGAAGAGATAATCAACCCCACCTGTACACACCGGATTACTGCTGGATCGTCTCTCCTCGCACAGCGGTCCAATACCGTCATCTGCATCATTAGACGGTAGTGATACATTACTTTGGGCTTTTAATACTCATTTAACCTAACCCTAGGGGTCCAGTATATTCAATGCTTCAGAGTGTACACAAAACACTCTAAAAACACTCTTCGCGGCCATCAATTGCGGTCGGTCCTGTGTGGACCACGGTCCACACACGATTTCTCACCCAATAATGGGATTTCGCATTTGTACACCATACTTGTGATTCCCATTTCAGTTTAATACTTAAATCTAGTGTATTGGACACCCAACAATCATTCAAACACATAAACCAGCCGTGACACCCCAGCTCCCGGTATCTGTCTCTGTCTTTGTTGCAATGATCTATCGCAGGGGAGCGTGCGAGACGGCATGCGCCCATTCGTTTATTCGACGGGAGACGCTGAGTCATCTGGTAGTTCGCCGAGAGCCGGAGGCCACATGGTTTGATTTCCTTTCTCATTCAATTTCATGTTCCAGACCTTTCTTTTAAACAAGTTATAAAGTCAAGACTAGAATGTACAACGACATCAAAATAGTCATTTCTTTCAGTAGACGTGAAACTCATTAAAAATGCATGCAGCAGAATTCAACTCATTCATAAATCCATACTGAATTTTTATTTGAAAAGTGAAATACTTTGTAGCAGAATAACATTTCGAATTCATTTTTCAAAGCATAGTGTGAAGATAAAACATGACCCAATGGGCTTAAGTTCCAAAATATATAATTTACATGTGAAACAGTTCAAGATAAAAGAGGACACATGTCCAGTTCAAGTTAAACACTAAAGTATTATTTACAGCAAAATTGTACAAAGGTAAACCCAAAGAAAACTGAATAAAACTATTACAACCTCCCAGCAAGGTCACTACCCAAAAAGACAGCACGTGTGCTGGCTTACTCCTACGGTGTCAATGATCACCTGTAATTAAAAAAGTGGGGTGAGCTGAGAGCCCAGTGGATCATCCCTATACATCACTAGCATTATACAAACTAGAATACAAAACATGCAATCGCTTTCATTACATTAGGCATTTCACACAATTTCTTGTTTTTGTCATCATCTAAGACTGAAAGAGTCCATAACCCTCGGTATCCCTTGTATGGTTCGGGAGCGAATCCGGGGGTAACGCCTGAGGGCCGGTTACCTTTGGGACCACGATCCAAGGATGGAAGTCCATAGTGACTCTCCGTCCGAAGACACAATCAGCTATCGCAGTCAGCTCGGGTAGGGACACCCACGATGACACCCTAAGGTCAATCACCGTGCTAGTACGTGAATTTATTAATCTTAATTTAATATTCTTTAGTCATACATGTCATTCCAAGTCGTATTGATCATCAATGGAACATTTAAAGTAAACAAAATAGATGCATTCAACCATTCATGGAAATCATCTCATAGAAATCTCTGTCTAGCATGTTATGGCACAAGCAACCATGCATCAAGGACATACACCAAGTCAAACCCAACCAAGGTCAATCAAGCAAATCCTAGCATGCTTCTAAACATACCTTAAGCTAACAAACATCATGTTAAGCATTCGAAATTTGGATAAGGCTAGGGAGTAAGAAAGTCACACCCACTTTAATACTCGTCGATCTTGTGCTTTGTTCCTCACCGAGCACGCCTCATATTATCAATCTATAGGGTTTTTAAACAATGGGAAATACGTGAGTCTAAGGCATTCATGGCACAACCCAAACCCTAAGGTTTGTGTTCTTGGCGCATGTATTTCAAATGCACCCAAAATCAGTACAAAACAAGAGAACATTCGCATTATCGCGATTGTCGGGGTTGGCGACATGAGCTTAGCTCCTCTATGCTTGGTCATTAAGTTTAAAACACACATTAACTCAATGAAAAATGGTTTACACTTGATGAAAGTGATTTAAAGAGCTAAGAAAACAAGATCTCAAGAGGGTTTCAAGATTTACCTTAGCACAAAACCCTTTCCAAGCTTGCCTCAACCCGAATCCACCCTTGTTGATGTTGCTCTTGGCGGATCTGAGCTTGAAAATAGTAGAGAATGGTTTGAAGAGAACTTGAAAATAATAGAGAATGGTTTGAAGGAGCTCAAACCACCCTTAGAACTTAATAGAACACTTAAGAAATGGGATGAACAAGTTAGGTGAGAGCTAAAGAGAAAAATCAGTGATTTGCGGTGAAAAAATCCAGATCTAGGGTTTTCTGCGCATGTTCGTTTATATAGAAATCAACGAATAACCGCGGTCACTGAGCAATTACCGCGGTGGACAAACTAGTGTGCATTGTTCATTTCTAGGTTTTTCGCGTGATTACCGCGGTCACTAGGACACCGACCACGGTCACCAGTATGTACTTCCCTGTTTCGTTTCTGGGTTTCTCCCGCAATTACTACGGTCACTGTTGCACCGACTGCGGTCACCAGAACGATGTATTTCCCTTCATTTTCTAGGTTTCTCCTGCAATGACCACGGTCACTATAGGACCGACCGCGGTCACTAGCTGTTGATTTTTTGACCTTAAATCGGTTCTTAAGTCAACTCCCATGCTGCAAATAGTCGAATCTGAACTGAACCTTGTCGCTCTTCTTTAATGGTGGCTTTTCCAAATGATCGAATGTGTCACTTTGGTAAAGAATACTTATCTTTTACTATTGGGTGATCTGCTTACTCTATCCATTCTAAGGTATACAGATCCTTTCGAGTCTTAGGGTATTCTCAGCATCTAACTTGAAGTCAGTATACCTGTCCTATTCAATTCCCTTTATTAAGCTTGTGAGTCATTTGTCTTGCTTTTTGTTCATCCCTGATTCGATGCAACAGGTCCGATGGCAGGACTTGCTATAGAGATAGGCTTGTCTTTCATTTAGGGTCATACCCAGCCCTAAGTTCTCAATCTATCTGAGGGTAAAAGTTTCTTTGTCACTTCCTGCCATACGGTAGGTTCCAAGGTTACTACTCACACTTTCTATTCCCATACTTTCCATTTTTGGATATTCACAATGTCACGACAAGAGTTCTTAAGGGAAAAATTTCATTAATAGAGATAATTGGTCCAAAACCTTATTTCAACTTAAAATTCATAAATGCTAACATATAGCAATCTTAAACTAAAAGTCTTCCTATTACTACTCATATTCAAAATTAGTTCATTTGTCCTAACATTGGACTATGAGGGTTTCTACCAAGGGTCTTGATTTTCTTGAGCCAACATTTTAGCTTGGTTCTCACCATATCCCTTATAGTCTTGAGGCTGAGGAGCTCGAGCAGGTGCAGTTGGACAATTTCTGGCAGAATGACCCCTTTGTCTGCACACATAGCACAACCCTTGTTTCTTAGCCTGTTTCTTTTGTTCTTTTTCAGTTTGGTGAGTTTGTTTCTGTTTCTTGCCTTCCTTTCCTGTTTTTTTATCATTTGGTGGTTTCTTGTTTTTATTCCTTATTGATCGTTTGAAGTGGATATCCTTTTTGATTGAATTTATCTCAACTGTCATTCCCTTGGGCATGGTTAGTCTTAGAGGAATGACTAGCTCATTGATTACCATTCTTAGTTCATTCTGAACCTCAGGCTGTGACTGTAGAGTCCTCATCACTTGCTCGACCACCTGTCGAGTGATTTGTACTATTATCTCTGGTGATAAGAAGAAAGCTGCTGCCACATCTGCCCTTTGGTTACTTTGATCAAGTGTATTGGTGTTTTCTTGGATTCCTTCCATTATCTACAAGCCAAAGCCACTTTAGTATCCTATCATGGCAGTTTCAAATAGGACATTCAATTAGGGTACTCACCCATCTTTTCTTATCTTCAGGATACTAAGTGATTTTCCAGACTTGAGAAATGGTCCTCTTTTCTACATCATATGTTGTATCTGTTTCCTCAAGTTTTCGTTCCGTTCATACTACCATGACTTTAGATTCATGTCTCTAGGTTCTCGATTTGTTTAGTGGCCTAAAGGTTTTTCTTCTAGGTTCTTTTCATGCATGGGTACAGGATTTGGTCTTAAAGCAAATAAACATTATAACATGCATATCACACAATCACATAAGCACACTAGCACAGCAAGGTCCCAAGCTTCCACCTAAAAATTTAGGTTCAAGTGTCTCATACCACTCTACCCCTTCCACTTAGGTTTTCATTGAGAACAGAGCTGCACCCAAACAATTTCGCAAACGTCTTGATAACTAAGGTTCCTGAGCCCACCGTCCCATACCAGCGAGCATAGAAAAGCTCGTTCTGCCAGAGTTATCGATCATTCACCACACATGGTCCATCATTTTCCAAGTCCAGGCTTCCTCCATACCCCGAATTCCTATGCATCCCATACTACATAGAAACCGAAAGATACAGAAGCTTCCCGATCTCGTGTCCTGATCAAACAATTTTTTGTTTTCACACAAGTTTTCGTCTCTAGCCTATGCCCTAGAGTTTTATGCTTTTGATCCAATGTGCCACGTCGTTTTTACCTAAGGTCTTTTTTTGGACCTAAGGTTCAATTTGGTTGACTCACAACCTCTGTCTAGTCAAGATATCACATTTGGCATCTTTTTCGACTTCTATTCACTCTCTTGCCCTAATTTTCCACCTTCTAGTATTCTTTTATAGAAAATAAGAGCGTTCTTCAACTCTGAATACTCATGTAAGTTGGTGGGACAACCCCCAGATAGGGCAGCGAGACCGAAGTCTGCTTAGTAAACGCGCTTTCTAGGGCGGGATAACCCACTTCCCTTTCAATGTTTAGCTTTACTCGGGACAAGGCTTACCCACTATCAGCTTTAACTTATAGTCTTTGTATCCAAACAAAACATTTGAAAACATATCTTTCCTTTTTGAAAACACTTTCTAAAACATTTTTCAATTTTCAAAAATAGAAGGCAAGGCACTAAATTTCAATCTAATTCAATGTGAAACCCCAATTTGAGTTTCTAATTCTTTGTCAAACAACTAATGTTTGACATTCTAATTCTAGCCTAGCATATCTAATAACTGAGCTCTCATACCACCTTTGTAACACCCCAACCCCCATATCTTTAAGAATTGAACACGA
The DNA here is from genome assembly GCA_030144865.1 of Tinospora cordifolia. Classification (NCBI taxonomy): domain Eukaryota; kingdom Viridiplantae; phylum Streptophyta; class Magnoliopsida; order Ranunculales; family Menispermaceae; genus Tinospora; species Tinospora cordifolia. The sequence continues at coordinate 12,623 of JAJIYU010015245.1, forward strand.
CCACCATTCTCTTGACGGTGGGTTAAACCAAACGGCGGGCCGGGCCGGTGTTATTTTACAAGTGACACACACTTGAATTTCTTTCTATTTCAATTATTTTATGCCTTGATCGTATTTAACAGTACATGACTTAAATTTAGGAATTTAATAAGGCAATAATAAAAGAAATAACTGAAATTCATAAACTCA
>JAJIYU010015246.1:0-12782 GCA_030144865.1 Tinospora cordifolia
AAAAATTCAAGAATTTTTTCAAGAAAAGGAGAAGAAAACTTAAGAACACTAGATAGAAAAAAGAATTCCAAGAGAGAATTGTTCTTTTTGTTGATGATTTCTATGAGGCACAAGACCCCTTTATATAGTTTTTAGAATGGGAGGTTACATCAACCATAATAATGATATTTAAATAATCTCATTAATTTGGACATTATAAGATTTAGAGGTTACATAACACTATATATCAAAGGGGTTACAAGGACATTCAATTTTATTATTATTATTATTTATAACATCTTTCATATTTTTAGGAGTTATCTCAAAAAATTGTATAAATAAGATTGTTCTTTATTAAAGAGAGACATCACATCACATTAGAAATTAAAATAATTTTATTTGAACATTTAGATTTGAGAGAAACTTTCTGTTAAGTTTTTCATTAAACTATTTAAATTTATCAAAAATTAATTAACGTTGCTTTTTTTTAACACTTTTGGTTCCATATTTCTTTGCCATTAATGAGTTGAAATTGATAATCTAAATCTCATTTTAAAATTTTAGGGTAAATATGATTATTCGATTGGGGTTTTTTAATATAATCTTTGCTAGTTTTCATCAATTGTCTTCTCTTTAGAATTTGCAAGAAAATAAATTTTCCAACTCAAATTTTATGCATGTTACTATAAACGTATGTCCATCTTGTGGTTGAGAATTACTCTAATCCAAAGGAGATGGCAAGTTGACACAAATGTCAAAATCTTTAGAAATTTTATGGCTTTCCGAACCTATGGCTATGTCCTTTTGAGGTGTTGTCGAATCCAACAAATGCGGTGAATTATTTCGAGCTCATGGATAGGAACCGAGGAGGATGGGAAGTTGATTAATTGAATAAATAATTGACTCCCAAAATTAAGATCTCATTCCATTTATTTTGCTTGGTAATAAAAGTTTGCCTTAGTTTGGTGTTAGACTATAATTTGGATGGTATTTACTAATAATTAATTAATTACTTTCTTACAAATCGATTTTCTTAAAGTCAATTTTAGTCCGTCCCACATGTCATAATATTATTCCTTCAAACAGACCCCCAAGTTGGTTTGACATTAACTTGAAAAATCGAGTGTATAGGTGCTCACGTGGTACATGCCATAAAAGCAAGTTTAAGATGGTTTTGAACAGATAAGAAAATGCCAATTGCTAATGTGACGGGTAAAACTTGTTAAATGTCTTAACCTAAAAGAATATATAGTCCACATAGAATAATAATTAAAGTGGAACCTCAGTTTCATCATCTTTTCTGTATGTGTCAATCATCACAAATGACACCACATTTGACACCAAGGGATCCCAAGTTTGGGTAACCTTAGCTTAGGAATCGAGCTTGAGGGTACCCACTAGACTACAGCATTATAGAGGCCAATCCTAATATGTTTTTCTTTTCTTTAAGAATAGGGCTCTTGTAGGTATGAGAGGGTGAGACTTCTAGCACGCACACAGTTGACATGTAAATTCATTAGAGTTGAACCCATCAACAGTTGGTCCTAGTTCTAGCACTTTACATAAATGTGTCAATTCCTATAGGCCACCAACGCGATGAAAGATTTGACAACGTCAAATTTCTAGTAATGCAACTAGATGAATTGAGCTGAAAACTACATAATAGCTTACTAGAAACCTAAAAAAGAACAAAACATGGAAAATGAGCTATCATAAGGAGCACTTATGTGGTATTGCCCTCTAATGCTTAAGTAAGATCAAGGTGGGTCGAGCGACAGAATTGCAAATTATTGCTAAAGTTGTTGATTACATATCATGTTGGAAATAATTGTTGGCTATTTATGAAGGATGGGGTCTTTGGTTGAAGATAGTATAAGTAGATTGTCTTGATAAGTGCTTGAGGCATATGTTTTACCTTGAGTTTTAATGGAATGCTCAAAGAAATTCGAGAGGATGTGTAGTTTCACCATTTATTCCTTTTTATCAGCTCATCACATATAGCTTTTGGTGCTTGTATATCTTGTGACATATCAACAATCACAACGAGTGTTATATGACATACAAGTGCTTGAGCTATTTGAGCACTTTGGCCCTTGACAATTTTATTTTATTTTTTTGACACAACTACTTCAAGTGCTACCATAGCTTGCACCAAATGGTTGTGTGAAGCAAGCACCAAACGTTATGCCCAACGTTTTGAGTGCTGATAAGGATCCAACTTTGTACATCCAACCGAATGTTAAACCCTTTGAAGCTAACAAGGAGGATAAGTTTGAGTCGTCCAATTAAGAAATAAGGAAACCACTTAAGTAAAAACAACATAGTTCAAAGGCAAACGTTCAGACCCTAAACTTTGTTGACCATTGAAGTAAAAATAAGTATTCCATTCATTCAAGCAAACAAAGCAATTTTGATTAAAGGTAACGTATTTCAAAAACATTTGATAAAGAAATTAATTAGACAAAAGCTTCCAATTATTTTCTTGTTACCAAACAAACTCGATAATGTTAATCATTATTTTTTCAATAATAGCACGAAAAGCGAAGAATGTTAAGTTTACTCCAAACAATTAGTTAATTGCTTACAAGATTTTAAATGCTTTATTTTTCCACTACAACAATTTTAGTATTTAGCAACAGTTTTTTTTAGCAATAAATGATTTTTTGTTACTAAATATCACTTTTACCAACAATATGTTATTTTTGTTGCAATATACTACTTAAGAATAATAATAATAATAATCAAAATAACAACAAACTTTTTTATTTCAAAATATCACTCTTAGCAACAAATAATAATTTTTTGTTGCAAAAAAAAAATTGATTAATGATATTTTAGCAGCAAGTTATTAGCAACAAAAGTTTTAAGTAATAAATAATTTTTGTTGCTAAATACCAGTTTTACCAACAATATATTATCTTTTTACAATTTTTTATAAGAAAATTCATTAATAAAAGTAACAAATTTTTTTTTGTTGCTAAAATATTGTTTTTAGCAACAAGTTATTATTTTTTATTTTTGTTTTTATAAGAAAACAAAGAAATAGATCATTTTTACCCAGATTAATGGATATACTTAGTAACAAGATCATGTCAACAAAATGAGTTACCACTTAGAAAAATAAATAGATAGACACTTTAACAAAAAAAGAGTAAAAAGAATTAAAACATAGCGACAATCTCTCTCTCTCTCTCTCTCTTTCTTTCTCTCTCTCTGTCGCGACTTGCATGGAAGCTCCATCTTGTTTCACTCTCTCTCTCTCTCTCTCTCTCTCTCTCTCTCTCTCTCTCTCTCTCTCTTTCGATCTCCTCTCATTTCACTCTCTCTCAATCTCCTCGCCTCTCGATCTCATCTCGTTTCACCCTCTTTTGATCTCCTCTTGTCTCACACTCTCAATCTCCCCTTGTCTCGATCTCCATCTTGCTCCATCTCTCGATCTCCATCTTGCTCCATCACCTCTCTGCTGAAATGTTGCCAAAGTAATGGCTACAGACTGATCGAAGAAGACTTATTCACGACGCAACAATCTTTCTTTTTCTATTTTTGTGCTCTCTTCCACATTGCTACAGCGAGGCGCCTATGTTGCTCTCTCTGTTTCAACTTCATCTTTCTTCAGATCTCTGGTATCGACCTTCTAGTTCTTCAGATTTGAACTGATGTCATTCGATTTCACTGACTTTCTCAAGCTTTTAAGCATATTCAACCTTGCAGACACGTCGATTAAATGTTGAAACCTCTGCGACGCCGACCATTCATCGTTCTCTACTTTTTTGCTACAAATGAACTTCGATTCTACTCTGCTCTGCTCTAAAACCGTTATTTTCAGCTCCATCTCTCGATCTCCTCTCTGTTGAAAGATTTGTTCATTGTCAAAGTAGATTTTCTCTCATCTCGCATGATAATCGCACAACTGCAATCGTTTCCAGAGTAATGGCTATAGACTGACCGAAGAAGAGTTGTTCACGAAGCATTTCCTGTGAGTTCTTCGAACAAAGCACATCTTATTTATTTTTTCTTCTTTTTACTTATACTATTGGGATATATAGTTCTTGCTTTTGTAAATGAAATCCCTACAGCTAAGAAACAATACATATATATTCTTAATAGGAAGTGAGCAATTTTTTATGTTAATTGTTGTGGTTTGATGCAATCAGCAGAAGTTTTTCTACGCATCAACAACAATTCCACTAGAAATTAAGCACCAAGTACTATTTGTTGCACTTCGATTAAGGTATTAATTGCTTGTCTGTTGTTTCATTGTTGTTATAGTAGATAAAACTAATGATTTTGTTGTTTAATTCAAGGAAATAGCTTGAGACGAGAGTGATAGTTCAAATTCCCAAGGTCAAAGATCGTATTGAAAGGGTGGTATGGTAGTATTGCACTAACTGAATCATAATCACTGATCTATCTCTCTGATTCTTCACTTCTTTCTGTATAGAAAGTAGTTATTATATTTTTGGTGAAAAAATTAGCGGACACCAAAAAGATGCAGAAGCAAAGAAGATGATTGTTGCCCAAAAAAATAACTTAGACCTTGATTGCCATCAAAGGATATAACCTGGACAATGGCTATTGTTGAAGGATAGCATAGACAACGATTATTGTTGAAGCATGAATTAATGTAATCTATTTATAATGTTCTTTGAGGTATTTTTAGCCATTGTGTTAAAAACTCGTAGATCTTAATATTTTTTTTTATTAACGTTCTTAAGTCGTAACATGGTTGCTAAGGTCAACAATTGAGGTGGATGGCAGGTTACTTATCAAGTCGGCAAGTATGTCGAAGTACATGACTCTTGTGTCCATGGACGGTGAATTATTATCCAACTCATGGACATGGATATTGGATAGACTAAAAAAATATATTATAGAACATTGCCAATATCATTTGTGGTGCATATAAACCACCTACATTTCCTTGCAAGAACTTATACAAAAGATTATCTCTTTTCTTTGAACTCAAAAAAAGGGTAATTGAGTTGTTGCGATATTTGATAAGTAAGGTTGAGATATATATTACTTGAATATTTAATTTTTGTTTTTCTCACATGTATGTCCTTTTTATGACTATTTTTATTTTAATAAAAAAGTTAGTAGGTGAGTTGTCTCAAATTTGAGAAGAAAGGTGCATAAGTTATTTATAAAACTTAACTAATGATTAATCTTGAGGTCTGCAAAAGCTAGTCCAGCAGGACATCATACTAGGGAAAAAAAAAAGAGTTTAAACCTCTATTCCCTTATGTACCATGTATGGTGTATATGAGGTTACAAATGTTAATTCTGGTTGGTTTAAAAATTTCTCTTTCCATTTCATTTTGTGGTGATAATTTCTAGGCCAAAAAGTGGTGGAACAACATTATGCTGCAAACTAATTAAGTTAGTTTCTACTTTTGATTGCTTGATAAATACTATGTCATGCCTTATTTGTTTGAAGAATGAATTTATATACTAATTAAAAAGATAAAGTTGTCTGTGTTCATTATAGTACTGTTATTAGTAGTTTTGCTTTCAACACATGGAAATGAGGACTCAAAAATTTCTATCCAAAGATAAATATTGATAATTATTCTTTTTTTAACTTGTCTTTTGCTCTTTTATTTTAGGCGTTTCTATAGCTCTAGCATTGATCTTGTGCTCTTCCCATTATTTCTCTTCATTTCTTCTTGCGTGGAATAATTCTTCAATTGATCCAACATATTTTTAGGTTAGATTTCTTATTTAAATATAAATTGTATTATTTCAAATCAAATTCTAAATATCATTTTTAGCAACAAAATGGTTATTTTTATACTTGTCCTTATATATATATATTCATCATGGTTCATCAAGTGAATAGAAATAGAATTTGTACATATATGTGAACCACTTGCTCCATTGTTGAACATTTGGAGCAATAGGTCAGTAGAGATAAATTATGCTTGTTAAGAAGAGTATGCCTGTATATAATTCTTACTATGCTATGACTAAACTAATTAGTTTCTCACAATAAGGACTTTCTTTAATTAAGACTATCAATAAAGACTAAATCTCGTGGCTTATCGAACTTTCTTTTAACTAAGTGTATAAGCCAACAATTATTGTATGCAGAAAGATCCAGAAATAGGGCACAAGCAGTCAAGAATTAAACTATTTTTTACCACATGATTTAGGCCTAGAAAAGGATGGATTAATGAACAAGCTGAAGCCGATTATATAAGAATATATTAATTTTTCTTTAAATTTTATTTGTGTAGACTATTTCTACTTACATAATTTAAACTATTTTGACTTCTCTAGAATTAGATGCGGGAACTCTAAGTAATGATTGAAGAAGGTGAAGGACCATTTATGACAACTGATAAAATAGCTAATAAGGTAAGAATATTTTAAAATGTTACATATAATTATATAAAAAGGCTATTGTTTTCAATATTTTAGGTCCTAGGACCTAGATATTATCAGGCATACAAAGTCTTTAGGTTATTAAGATTAAACATAAATTTCCTTAAAAGAGGCTAATGATTAGAGTCTGGATATTATCGGACATTGTACACTGTTTACATTGCCTTAAAAGAGGCTGAAGCTTGATCAATAGGTCTTTGACCGTTATTGGAAGGTAGGTTCTTATATAAATTTCCTTTCTCCTCCTTTATTTATTTATTTGTTTATTTTGCTTCTTGCTTGCTAGTAAAGAAGAGGTTTGTAATTAAAAAAGGTTATCATAAAAATAATCACATACAGTAGATAATTTCTATATAAGTATCATTTGGTGGGTAACATGAAATTGTTTGTAGAGTGTTAGTTGTATTGCATACTAACATTATTATTATATATATTTTACATTTGTTTTGCATGAGTTTAGATAGAAAATAGAGCATAATTACTTATAATTAGGTACATAATTATTTATATTCATATTGCATGCTATTTATATATTTTAAGAATTTTAATATAGTTTTTATCATTTATATTAGTGATTTAATGCTCGAGGAAGGATTAGTATTTGTTTGTGTAGGTTTATAATAATTGGGAGCAAATATATATAAGAAGTAAGAATAAATATGGAGTAATTGATCACAAGCAATTAATGGTCAAGGCCCACTCGGTTCAACTCAAAACAACGCTCGTGCGCATGAAGAAAATGGCGAGATTTGTCAATGGCAAAAAGGTGTAATTTTGTTTCCTAAGTAAGGGGCACGATTGGAATGGCATGGGAAGAATAGAAAATAAAGCAATTACAATACAAATATGTATTTAATTAGAATTCTAAAGGGTGAAAAATCTATAAATAGACTCTCTTAGTAGTCTTTTAGGGTTCGTTCATGATTCCAGTTTTGAAGCAGTTATTGAAGACTAGAGAAAAGAAAAGTAAAGAATAGAATGTAAGAAGAGAATTGAAGAACAAGATCAAAGCTTAGTCTAGTATGATCTTTATTTTATTTAATTCTTTGTTTGGTACTTTCTTAAATATGTCCGGCTAAATATTTTTATTTCTAGTATGTTATTTAGATTGTAGGAACTTTTTATTTTTATTTTGATTAATTTATTTTGAGGTCTTGTTTTATATTCTATGTGCTTAATGCTTTTTATTGATTGGTTACCGATAAAATGATTTTATATTATTGAATTAACTCAGGAGGGAGGTTCAATAATTGGATAATCAGAATATAAACCTATCTGAATTAATTGACTGAGAGGTTATTAATTCTTTAGGAGGTTGCACGTGATTAATATTTTTAATGCATTAGTTTATTGACTATACGCCTCGGGAGGGGGTATTAGACAATTTAACTGATAGGATTAAGGCGCCTCAGGAGAGAGTTTTAATTATTTGTGCTATAACCTACAAGAATAAAATTTAAATTAATTGAAATAAATATTAAAAGTGAATACATGATATTTTACTATCCTAAAATTTTAATTCATATATTTTTCAATTTAATATTCACTTGCTTTCAATTTGATTTTAAATTTAATTTAAGTTGAAGATATTTTACTATCCTAAAATTTGTGATACTGTCAAGATGAATGGTGTGACTGAAGATCAGTTGAGATTAAGATTTTTTCCCTTTTCTTTAAGGGATAAGGCATGGACACGGTTGCAGACTCTCCTACTAGGTAGCATCACCACTTGGGAAGAGATGGGACGGAAATTCGTAGAAAAGTATTTCACTCCTGCCAAAGTTCATCAACTTAGGGGTGAAATCAGTTCGTTCAAGCATTCATACTTCGAGTCCCTTTATGAAGCATGGGAGAGATTTAAGGATTTACTCTGAAGATGCCCACAACATGGCTATCTTCCTTGGCTACATATTCAGATGTTCTACAGTGGTTTAACACCACCTACTAGAGCCTTGGTTGATTCAGCTGCTGGTGGTTCCTTGATGCGAAAGTCTACTACAAAGGCCAATCATCTCATTGAAGATATGACAGCTAACACATATGGATATGGCACAGATATAGGATCCGTGAAATGGGGTGGAGTACATGAGGTTGATGAGATTACAGCTTTGTAGGCCCAGATAGCTTCTATGACCCACCAGATGAATTCATTAACTGAGAAATTGGGCAACATATAGTTTTAGGCTCCTCAAAACCAATCTATTTTGGCTATAACAGAAACACGTAAGGCCTCTTGTCATGTAGAATCTTCTATAGAGCAGTTAGATGCTGTGAACCAATTCAATAATTATCAAAGTCAACAACAGGGGTTCAATGCTCCTCAATATTATCATTCGGGAATCCGTCAGCATGAAAACTTCTCTTATGCGAATAACAAAAACGTCTATCAGAGCTATTTGAAAAGAAACCATCTATAGAAGACAAACTGGACGAGATCATGAATATGCAAGCTCGTTTCTTTAAAGAATTAACTGGAAGAATAGATCAGAATGACAATAGAGTCTCATGTTTGGAAATACAAATGGGAAACATAAATGCAACTGTGAAGAACCTTGAGACTCAGAGGTGACAAATAGCCTAAGCCTTCTCCAATCAACATCGAAGCTCCTTTCCTAGTGACACTCAGGTAAATCCTAAAGAAAGCTACAATGCCATATCTACAAGAAGTGGGAGAGAAGTTCAGAGACCACCCATTCCATCCAGCCCTCCTATGCTAGTTGATGAGACTATATATTCTAAAGGGCCAGCTCTTATTGAGTCAACTGATCCAGCACCTACTGATGATGAAAAGAAGAAGGTTAGACATCCTGACATCACCATTCAAGGCAGCAAATACCTTGAACCTCCTCTATTACCCTTTTTGCAGAGGTTTTATAAGAAGCATGTAGATCATTAGTGTAACACCCCGAAACTTTGTGGGCGTGCTACGTCGCGAGCAAATAAATAGATAAATAAAATAAAATATTTCTTTCAAAAAAAATGATGATAAATGAGCTAAAATATTATTTGCTGCATGGGTCATAGTTTGGAAAAAATAATAATAAAATAAAAATAATAAATAAATATATCAAATGTCATCGTATAAAAGAAATAAGTAATGATATTATTAAGCTTATTATATAATTTTAAATTAACCAAGTGAAAGAAAACAAAAGAATTAAAATAGATATGTAGATATATATAATTATACTGGTAAAACCATAATAAGGTTTTATATAGATATATCTATCGAATTACAAAAAAAAGAGTAAATTTCGGCCAAACCAGAAAAATTTGGTTTGGTGGAGAGCTTGCTGAAGAAGAGAGTCGAATGGAGTCTCAAGTGATCTGGACGACAGAAGATTGGAGAAGAAGGCAGAGGACACTGCTGCTGTCGGTCATAGCTGTGGCCGGACGAAAAAAAGAAGAAAAAGATGAAACGCAGAAAACTGACACCGGGGGTTGGGCGATGCGTCGAACAGAGAAGTGAAGTAGAAACAGAGCACGGTTGCTCTGTTGATGGTGCTAAGATGACATGACGAGACGCAGTGAAAGAAGGAGAACTCGAGCCACTGTTGTTGGTTGGCGTGATGAGCAGAAGAAGAAGAACTAAGAAGAAAGGGAAATAGAGCAAATCATGCTCTGTCGTGATCATGGCTGCTGTTATTGTTACTGTTGCTACTGCTATCACCGAACGAAGAAGAAACGATGATAGAATGGGATGGAATCAACTGCTGCTGGTTTGGCATGAAGAAACGAAATGAAGGAAGAAGATGAAATCTGGTGGTGTAGTGATGGCCGTCGTTGCTGCTACTCGAGTGATTGTTGTTTCTATTGTAGAATGAAGAGGCTGCTGGTGATGATTGATAGGGTGAATAGAGGAAGAAAAGCTGAAGGGCTGCATGACGTGGGGTGGCCGTTGCATGAGCAGTGAAATAAAGAGCAGAGTGTGGCTACTGCTTCCATTGTTATAGCTGTTAGTACCATTGCAGTCTGTTGCTGCTGTTGATACTAGACGATGAAGATGAAGAACGGCTACTGTAGTGTTATACGAAAAGGAAGTAGAACAGAAGAAGAGAAACCAGAACCTTGGTTCAGATAACAATCTGGGGTCGTGAAGAAGGAGGAAACTGAAGAGGAAGGAGACCGAAGGAAGAAGAAGGAGAATATTGCAACCTAATTTGGACTTGGGCAAGCTGGAACGTGAGAACACCAAGCTGAAAACCAGATTTGGAACTCAAAATTTTAGGTTTAAAAACCAGAAAAAACAGATCATGAGGTGTGTTGAAATTCTTGGAATCTTAAAGTTTTGGAATTTGATTCGGTTGAGACAGGAAGGAGTAGAATCTGAAAACAGTTTCTGATTCGAAATTCTGAATTGGGGAACATTGCATGGTTGAAAAAGAGGAACCAAAATCTGGTTTTGGTGGAGCTGGTATGCCGTTGGACAGAGCATAGAAGAAGCACGGCATTAGTGTTTTTAGTTTGTGGGATTTGGCCGACCGTTGAAGAAGAAAATAGGAAGGTGTAAAAAAATGATGAATTCTGGTTTTAAATTCCTTCTTTAGTTCGTGATTGGATTGAAGTATGAGGAGCTGGAGCACGGTCATTCTTGATTGAGTTTCAGGTGGTCCAACAAAAGCTAGACGGGATACAATCTATGGTGCTTCAGCTGTTCGTTCAGCCGGTTGGTGAAAACAGTGGAAGTGAGGAAGAGATTCTTAATTCATGATTTAGTTGGAGCATGATTGAAGGGAGCACAACCTGGTTTTTGGTTGAGTTGCAGAACGTCCAACAGAGAAGGAGCACCATCAACTGTTATTCCAAACTCTGGTTCGGTCGACAGTGGAAAACAGGGGAGGTACGACATTTAAAACTTTGGTTTTGGAGTTTGTGAATTTGCGTTGCAATTGGATGATTTTGTTTGGAAAATTAAAACGATGGAACGATTGGTAGGGATTAATTGATGAAAGGAAACAGATTTTGAGTTGTATTCTTGATGATGGAATTTTGATTTAATAACAGTAAAAGATTAGTTCAAAAAGAAGAAAATTAAATTCTGAATTTAAACAGTTGATTGAGCTATATGTTATGATCAAATTGTTTAGGAATTAGAATATTGGAACAGCTTAAGGTGAATTACATTGATGGAAAAGAGATTATAAATTTTAAATATGAAAAAAGACTAAAGTCTTGACAATTAGAAGTCTTATTTTATTTGTAATTATTCTATTTTTATGAATGATTTCTTTAAATCATAGAGCCTAAGAAATTGAAGAATACTTATAAAACTTAATGCGTGAAATTGATCACTAAAATCATTTCGATTAAGTTAAAATTTCTTAAATTATAAGTCATGAAATTATTATGAAACCTTGACTAGGAAAATTTACTGCTATTAAAATAAAGAAGTTAGGAACTTATAAATAATCATTATAACAAATTTAGTATTGTAGATCGACCCTCTTGGAGCAAATATTAGCGGCGAACAGAAAGGGGGATGTTCGAAAATTCAGGTGGGCATGACTTCCTTACTCATCTGTATTATATGGATTTATGATTCAAAGCATTTGTGTGAATAGTTCTAGGTTATTAGAATTTTAGTAGAAAATTGATTGAAATTGTTTGTTCTATGTGGATGATGTGTGATCTATGGTGATTTATTTAGACTCATGCATAATCATTTCATGCCATGATTGAATATAATGATTTGCACTTAGATTTACTAAATTATAATATGCATGAATAGGAAGATATGCATTTAAATTGTAATACCTAAAATTTTAGTATTGTAATACCTAAAATTTGAGTTAAAAAAACCACTGTTCAAATATATGATTATTGTTCAAATATACGGTTATTGTTCACAAATACGGTCACTATTTTTTCGACAGACAAAATAAGGTTCGGTGGTTACTATAGCTACAGTAACTGGTACTATTAACAACTATGCGATTTCGTCTTTTTCTGCCAAAAAAATCTATATAAACCCCCCGCCCCCTCATTCTGAAAATTTATTTCAGCAAGAAAGAAAAAATTTCTTTACTTACTCTCTTCTCTTCTCTTGTTCTTTAGCTGTTTTAGACAGCAAACATAGTAGTAGGAAGGAAAAAACCCCAGTTTCTGCATAGTAGTAGTAAAGATCTACTGTTGGGTACCTCTTCTGAAGCAATTGGAGGGTTTTCCTTATCAAAGCAGGTATAATCACTCTACTCTAGTCTCTATTTAAGATTGGAGATGTCGTTGTTCATTTTAGTACGCATACGTAGTTTACTGTTCATATATACGATACTGTTCACTGTTACTATTTAGCACTGTTCATATATACAGTACTGTTCATGGGCATCGATTAAATCACATTTTTGAAACGTAGATCCTGAAGACTGTTGGTCAAAGACTCGAAACAAGTTGAGATAATACTGCAAGGATTCAGAGAAATA
>JAJIYU010015247.1:0-12776 GCA_030144865.1 Tinospora cordifolia
ATCATATAATAGTCATTTAAAACATGTTTCCACATATTTTTACATTTATTTCATAATTTTTAAAAATTCATTTCCAAGTTGTGTGCGTTTTAAAAACGTCGGGGTGTTACAATATATTAGTTCATATGTTTTTCTAAATTCTTCCATACTTACCTCATCATCATCACTATCTGAATATGAGTGAGTTGGAGTTGCAGCAGATTCATTGTTTGTATTTCTGACAGCAGCAGTAAAAACAACATAGTTGCTGAAAATCTCATCTTCTTCATCTTGACAATCATCATATTCTTCGTTATTTCTGAGAGTGTTCGTACATTCAACCTGAATGTGTCCTATTCCCCCACATTCATGACACTTTATATTCCTGAAACGATTTTCAGATTTAGATGGTTCTTTTGCAAACTTTATGTTTTCAAACCTATTCTTTGAGGATGAATTCTGTTTTCTGTATTTTGTCAGAAATTTGTTGAAGTTTCTTATAATATGTGCGAACTCGTCCTCCATGTTTAGCGTACTAGTTTCAGCTTGTAGTGCAATATCTTTGTCTGATTTTTAATTTGGAAGGTTCATTTCATACGTTTGCAATGATCCCATGAGTTCATCAAGTCTCATTTTAGTTAGATCCTTTGTTTCTTTTATAGCTGCAACTTTTGCTGCAAATCGTCAAGGTAAGGATCTCAAGACTTTTCTCACAAGCTTTTCATCTGAGTATTTCTCTCCCAATTGGAAAGCTTGATTAGCAATGTCGCGTATCTTGCTATTGAGGCTTGATATGTTGTCGTGTTCTTCCATCTTCAACATTTCAAACTGAGACATTATTAGTTGCAATTTAGAGATGCGTACAACATTTGTACCTTCATGAGATGTTTGTAAATTCTCCCAAGCATCTTTTGGATATTCACATGTGGCGATTAATTTAAACTGTTCAATGTCCACTGCATTGAAGATAGTATTTAGAGCCTTTGAGTTAGCTTGGTACATTCTTTAATCTTCCTCGGACCGTTCTGATTTTGGTTTGACACTTAAGTTGTGTTCAGAAGTTGGAAGTGTCCATCCATCTTCAACAATTCTCCAAGCCAACTCATCTATTGATTGAATGAATATGAACATCTTGGTTTTCCAATAAGTATAGTTCCCTTCCTCAAGAAATGGGGGTCTAGTGATAGAATCGCCTTCCTTGGGATGATGTCTAACTGAGTGACTCATTTCTGTTGTGGATCTCACCTGCCAAGTTAAAGGCTACAAAAAGCAGAAAGGTGACCCGCTCTGATACCAATTGTTAGAATATAGAGTCACTAAAACAATTAGAACCAATTTGAAACTTCTGTGCAGTTAGTAAATAGATTAGAATAATGATTTACAACAGGAAATAAAGATAATGCAGGAAGGTAAAAAACACAAGGAGATGTTCATGCAGTTCAGCTCAACAGCCTACTTCTGCGGGGCCTCGCCCAGTTCAAGAATCCACTATAGTTTGCAAGTTACACCAATACACAATAGACACTTCAACCCCATAGGAGTACACTTCAAACACTGGATTCTAGAAAAGCTTTCGTCAAGAAGACAACAGTCAATCTCTATAGATTTCCTTCAGCCACCACCAACAGTCGTAACTGTGTGAGCTGAACAATAGAGTAGAGAATGTTGCAGCTTCTTTAATTACTCAAGAAAAATAGAAAAGAATAAAGATAAAGATGCTCTCAATAATACAATGATCTGCAACTCAATGATTGTCGTTTGGAGTGCTTCAGAGTGATGAGAAAAGCTTCAGACATGATCGAAATAAATAGAGTGCAGAAATAGAGCTTTCCTTTGGAGAAACAGATTTTGAAAATTCTTTCTAGGCAGACTGTTCGATATATTGTTGCATCTTCGTTTGCGACAGTCTTGCTGGAAATTCAGAAAACTTTTTAGAATAGTAGCAATCCTTGATATTCTTCCATAAACTGTAATCTCCTTCTGATTTGAGTAGCATAAACTGTAATCTCCTTCTGATTTGAGTAGATTGAAAGCTTTTATTCAACAGCAAGGATCAATGTCAACCTATTTGCTTCTAAAAACAATTCACAAGGATTTTGCATTCTTTCTTAAAACATAATTGATGCAGATTTCATTTAAGAAACAATTTCTAGGTTAAACATATTATCTTTTGAAGAGAGATTCACATTAAAAGTAACCTAGAAACGTTTTTGAAAATATTCTGAAAAATTATTTTATAGAATCAAATCATTCCTAACAGATATGCAATTTTCATAACAGCATAACAACATTTGATTTCCAGAATTTCCAAGATACAAAGTTTCAGCTTTAATGTGCAAATTTTCAAAATTTTCATCCAGTTTTGAAAGACCACACAATGCAGAAATTTGTTTCCAAACAAATACGCAGGATCTTATTCTATCATTTGATTTCTAAAAGAAAACTACAAGATATTGTATTTCAATTTCCAACTTAATATACAAGATTCCAAACTAAGAATATGTATCCAATATTAAAAAAAATTCAGATCCATAACAGGATGCAATGTTCTGTTTTCTAAAATTAATAGCAGCAGATTTTTCATATCCAATATTTTAAAAAAAGTTTGAGCACAGAAGATTTGAATTCAAATATAATATTTGATTCAGAACTTTCCACAGGAAGGATATTATCATTCTAAACTATCAAAAACTGCATTTTTTGAAAACATTCTATCTTCTCAAAAAGAACGTGTAACATATCAGTTACCAAACAGAACATGGTATCCTAATGATATCAAAATAGAATATTTAGATTTTAAAGACAACATTTTAGTTTCCTATTTCATTAGATATTATATATGGGAGATATGATTTCCATAAAAAACTAAGAGCTGAAATTCTGTTTTAACAGATTTAAAATATGCAAACTTTCCAAAAAAAAAAAATAGCAATACACATATTTTCAAATTTCAGATATTTGGTTTCCTAAAAGAAATATTTTGATTTTTAAATCATGAGGAATTCTAAAATATTTCTAAAACACCTCAAGCACCAACAATGTCAATTAATCACGTTTTCTAATAGCAATTAATTTCCAATCAATTCCTTTCACACAACAATTTTGATTTTGACGTTACCATGCATTAGAAAAAACAATACATGGTAACTCTTTAAAAATGTAAAGAGAAAGGGAAAGCACCTCAAATAATTTATTTATTCATCGTGTTATTAACAGAGTAGCATTGCGTGGAAATATGTGATTGTATTAGGTTTCAACGTAAAAATATCCAGTATAGACATGCAATCTAATAAAAATTTAAGCTTTTTATGTATTTAACTCTTTTTGTTAATTATGTTGGGTATTAATTGAACATGTGAGTTTATATGTAAATATAATTATGTGTTTAAATATTATTATATAAAGTTTAGTTCATTTCATGTGATCAAGTAAAATTTAATTATTGTGGGTCAAAATACATTTATTTAAGTGTAGAAACTAAAATTATTATTTCTATATTTCTAGGATGGGCCAAAATTGGCATAGTCTAGCTATATTTGATGGATTTACATTTTACTACATTATATTACATTGGGAAAATTATTCGCATTTTGGAAAGGTCCTTGTAGTGTGAGTAATAGGTGGTAGCTGCAGAGAAAGAGGTGTTGTCGAGCCCAAATGTTTGCATAGAAAACATTCACCGAAAACATTATGGATTTGGGAACCAGGAGGCAATGATAATCATCCATTGCCTGGACCAGTCTCTCTTACGGAAGTCCCAACAATGAATCTAATTTTTATATCAACATTTGGCAACATGTTCATAAACTTTAATCTCTTGACTTACTTATTTTGGTTTTCCTTAATTTCTTAATTTAATTGTAAATGCCTATCTTCATATAGACATTTATTTACTTTGTATTATTATATTTTATCACGTCACATATATATGAGACTAGTTTTATAGCTGATGGCTATTTAAGTAACAAATATGATTTGCACATAAACACGTCGTAGATGTATATATTCGAACATACGTTACACGATGCACGAAGGGTAGTGCAACTTACCATAGTACACAAGGCGTCACTTATTTAGATAAACTACCACACCTACGAACAAACTCTAAGGTTTCTTACACGATCTTCATGTCGCTCTAGTTGGGTAGGAGTTGGACGTTGGCTTCTTTCGGGCATGATGCATAATAATACTTAGTAGTATCTGCACAACGGCATTGGGGAGGGATGGATCGCGTGCAATAGCATTTCTTGCATGCTGCATGACAGTATTCTTTAACGTCTCCACAGCGACATTGAGGAGGGCATGATTTTGTGCATACGTTGGCATCGCAACAAGCTATACCCCCACAAGAAGGGGCTGCAAGAATGTAAGGACATAATTAGAGTTAATTTAATTTCAAACCAAATAAGGAACATGTAGGAGATTTAGAAGAGTATTAGCAATTGCTACATGACACTAATATAACAAACACATATTCCAATATGACCTTTAGTACAAATTTAAATTAGTTTAAATCACGGGTTGATACATAAATTAAGACAATGAAATGATGTATTATACATGTATGGTGTGGTGGCCCTGTTTGTTCTTTTTCCTTCATTTTCTTGGTAAGTAGAGTTGTTTACATATGAATACCTTTGTCATGGTTTTCCATCAAAAGCCACAACGATCAAGAGCAGATATCAGTTATAGCGTACAGATGAAGACTCACCTTGGGCATCTATTTCCATTGAGGTAAGAGTGGATGGAGTGTTGGACTCTTCTTTATCAATTACAACATACTCCGCAGCTGCAAAAAAGCAAAATCAAAAATAAAAATAAAAATGAAATAAAAGACTTATTTTCATTTTCTATCAGCTATAAAATGATTTTTTTTTTAATAGACAATGCAATTAATAGGGTTTCTTAAACCGGTATCCTTAGTCCCAAGCATCTCATCTATTCCCAAGTGGAGCGATCTCAGGAAAGACATCAAGTTATCAGATCTCAGATTATCTGTAAGGTGAAACTGAAGCATCCAGAAGTGATTACACTGCACATGATGGAGATGATACAGATAAACGGATGAAATACCTTCATTATTCTCCATTATTTCCACTCTTGCAGTGGCGAAACCAACTGCCAACACTAGCAGCGCTCCCATCATCACCAGCTTCACATCCATCTCTTTGCTTCTCTGACTCTACCTTAGGATTTACGTTACTCTTTGTGTGCTTATCATGGAAGGCGTCTCCTGGTCTTATAGATGGAAATGGAACTCCGATCACGTGCCTTCCGTCACAGCCAATTGCATTTGGTGAATAGTTTGACTTGTTGCCCTCCCCGAGGAGAAAATTGCTCCGAAAGAATACTAATTAATTACTATCACATGCTAAGGGGCCGCTTCGTCACATGCGCAAGTTGAGAAATGCTTTAATAATTTAAAAATATTATCCAAAGTAGAACTGGTCATGATCCTGAATTATATATATATATATAAGGTGGTTGCAGGACCCTTTTTTATGAGTTAATATTGCCACTTGGCTAAGAAATTGAATGTAAAAAGGTTCAAGTCTCTATTTTGAGCTTTACTAAAATATAATTTTTTTATTCAATTAGGAAAGTTAGCCAAAAATAACTGTATTGCACCCTAGTTCAAGAAGATTAATTTCGTCTTAAAAAATGATACCGATAAACAATAAAAGAGGAATACATTGTAAACTTCAAAAGAAAAAAAAAAGAATCATCTATATATATATATATATATATATATATATAATTGCAGAAGAAGCTTAGGGCATTGAAAAAATAGAAGTGGTTTAAACTTAAATGACCAAATTAAAAGGAGTCATTTTAATATAAAAATGCAAAAGAGATATTAAAACAAAAAAGTTGTCCACTGTTCAATACAATTTTAATGTGAATAGCATCCACATTAAATTTATATTTATCAAAAATTAAGCTGATTCAAGAAATTTAGGTACGACTGATATGACATTGATTTATAATAAATATTGTATGAATTTTAATATTTCGAGTATTGATCATTTAATTAATCTCTAATAGTAAATAAAAAAAGAGAAACTTAAAATTCCATGAAATTTCTATAAATACATATGAAATGTAAGCTAAAAGGCATGAAAATTATTCTACAAGCTAATGTTTACCCAAAAGCTTTTTATCACAATATAGAGCGTTTGCTTAATCTCGAACTTCTCTTCTTTTTATTCTCGTTTCCTTCTATTTTTGGTAATTTTTAATTTTTTTTTAGTTGGTTAGATTTTATACAAACAATTTGTATTGTCTAAGGAATAAAGCAATATCACACATAGTCCAGCTTCCCTACTAATTGTGTTATACTCCAAAATTTCGATCCTTCATTAGTCATTGAACAACTTTAATTAACCTAAAAATCAATCACCCCTAACTGTAACTAACCACAATCAAAGTTGATGAAATTGACCAACTAACACACAATTGAAAATAATTTCATGGTCAATATGGTAAAATTAGTTGACGAGCCTCATGTCAAAATGCTCATGACATTAAGAATATTTGAATAAAAAAAAAGAGAAAGGTACGCCACCCAAAATTTCACATCCATGCAACCATGTTTTACACCACATTTGCCACCACCCTTGAGACCAATACTAGGCATGTCATACATCAACGTGTAGAAGGGCAGTAGAACTTTACATTCATACCAAATTTTTGTGCTCAAACCAATCCATGTGTTCTAGATCATGAGTTAACTCCATGATCATGAGCTGTGCTAGTTCTAGAGTATTAGTAATCAATAAAAGGTGACAGATAGCTTATAAATTTGGTGCACCTGTAAATAAATAAAAGTGCATTGAAAGAAAGGAGACACGAGAGTTGGTTATGTAGTTCAGCTAATACCTACATTTATGGAAATTTTACTATGAACAAGTCGTACAACTATTGCAACTGAACAAACACGATGATCAAAACATCGATGCCACACTTTGCAACCAGGTTCTTCGTGGACACAAAACAAGTATCGTACAACCTTGTGAAAACGAGACAATCCCCTTCGTCTTTGAGATTGGCAGTAGAATTTCAAAATCCTAATTAGCTACCATTGACTCATGAAAATATGCAACCTTGAATTAGTACAATCACTTTTAATTCTACAAAACTCGCTCTTTGCAAGATCACTCATAAAAACTTAATGATAATAATAAATGCTCAAGCTCAAATACAAGGGACTATAAATAGTAGATTGACAATTTTTCACTTCCTTGAGTGATGATCACAACTCTGAACGCCTCTACAATTGTAGACCTCCATGCTGAATTCTTTCTTACATAGGAAGATTTTCTAGATAGACTATGTCACGACACTATGATCATAGTTTCCTATCTTGACAGATTTGTAGTATCTTGTGCCTTTCTTAATATGATGGGATTATTTTCATTCCTTCTTTTGCCCTGGATTTACTAGCTTTGTGGACAAAAAATGGAAAGCTCCATTATACTAATTTGTCATGCAAATTCTAATTTAGAAGATAAAAATATTGTGAAATGATTTTTGGCAATATCTTATTTTCATTTTCAATAACAAGTTTCTGCTTTCAATAACAAGTTTCTATTTTCAATAACCAGTTTTTGTTTTCACTAGCAATAACCAGTTCTGTTTTCACCAACAAGGATCCATATTTCTTTGTCGAAAAGGATTGGAATTTTTAAAAATTGAAAAATGTTCCTAAACCAGAAAAGAAACTTGCTCACATAGTCTATTCTAAAAATGTGTCATAGAAAGATTTTAAAATGTTTCCATAAGCATAGGTTTTCGTTTAATTGCATTTTCTAAATCTTTAATAGATAGATAAATATGCAATGATATATTTATGGTTAGCATTATTTCCAGAATACATGAATTTCTATTCAGCAAGACAAGTCAGTACCAAACATTCCAACTCAAGGTGCCATGTCATGTGTGATGTTACATTTTCCAACAATCTCCCCCCTTTGGCATTGTTTGGTGCAAAACAAGATATTATGTGATATCAAGATGTGTATGCAACAAGATTAAATAGAATGCAACACTAATTATTCAATGTATAAGAGAATATAAATTAGGAGTAGAAAATTTAGATAAGAGTTGAGCAAAATAACACATAAGAGACATTAGAGCATTGTCAACAAACATAAGAGTGTTATACACACACATATTGCACAAGTAGTTTCCCCTTTTTGTTTCTTTACACCATACTATTATACAAACATTTTCCCCCTTTTTTGGACTTAACAATGTCAATTGTAACAAAAATCATATTCTTTCATAATGCAAACCTTATGAGGGCTAAAAACTTTGAAACTTTGAACACTCCCCCTAAATTATAGTACAATCAAAATTTTGGAGAAATTCATTAATAGTCAATAGAAGAAAACAAAGAACTTACCCCACACTATAGGAAATTTCTTGGTTGCTGTTGTTTACCACAAGGCCTCTTTGCCTAAGTTGTAAAAGAAAGGAAGCTTTACAACAGTGGCTATAATCCTAGACGCTTTAGTAGAATTGTCCATTTTCTTTAGAGTTTAATGTTTAAGAACAGGGGCCACCCTTTCGTTTTTCCTTGGTCAACTAGCGAATGCTTGAGATCTGGTCACTGGTGCTACAATATAATACGGGGTTTTGAACTGCTCTACTATGCTAGGTTATGGAATCTGATTCTCTCAAGAACTAAGATTGAAACTTGGGTGCGCTCTAAAATAGTTTCTGAAGTTGATTTAGCCATAAGCAAAGAATGACACCTAAATGAGTGAAAACTACTCTCTAAAATTGAAGGATTGCCTTTTTCCTTAAATCTTAATTGCTAAGCAACCCCTTTATAGCAAAGAAGTCAAAATAGGTCTTCATTTTTTCAAAGGAAACAAACAAGAAATAACAATTTTATATTCAAAACACTCAACACATGGTGGCAGCACAAATAGGGACCAACACCCGAACACCAAAAGGGACCCTAGGTCTTCATCAACCAAAATAAATAGATAGGTTCTTTCTTTCCGAATGATTGGTTTTTACTTGAAGTTGTCAAGGATATTATCTTAGATAACTTAGGAAATTTGGTTTCCACCTCTAGTGAATACCTTATAAAAGGAGTAGAAAGTTTCCTAAGCATCTTTGAGTTGAAGTAATGATTGTTCTTCAATCCAACAAAAGTATAGTGTTAGTTGCATAGCAAACTAACATTAGAATAGTAAAATAATGCATTTTATTGGAAATAAGAGAAAATAGAAGTAAAGAATTGCATAATTAGCAATAATTGCATGTAGTTAGGGATTTACATTGTTTAATGATTTTTAAGCCTTGTTTTCTATAGTTTTTATATTCTTCTATAAGAAAATGATGTTTGGGAAAGGAATTGCATGTATTGCAGGATATAGGTTGAAGCACACAGAAGAATGCATCAGAATGAGGCAAATAGGAGATGGAATCAAGAGCAAATAGTAGTAGACCGCGGTCCAAGAACTGAAGACCGCAGTAGCCACAGAAGAACAGAACCAGCACATATTGCACTGGTGACCGCGGTCCATAAACTAGAGACTGCAGTCCATAAACTGGAGACTGCGGTCCATAAACTGGAGACTGAGGTCACCAGAATGTGGTTTGCACAGAAACTCTACAGACCGCGGTGGATAGAATGCAAGAATTCCTAGGTTTTTGACATCAAAATCATGGACCGCGGTCACTCGATTGTCTAGCAAGATTTTCGTATTTTTTAGGTTTTTTAATGCGGGACTATAAATAAAAAGGGTAATTAGAGTCCAAGGAACAGAAGATCGAAGAAGAATCACTGTAACGACTATTAGGGCATGAAAGACTAGATTTTTATTGAGAATTGAAGATTGTTTAAGAGATTTCAGTATGTATTACTTCTTTAAATTTAATTTGATGATTTCCTTTGAATTCATGTCTACCAAATCAGTTTTATTGTTTGGGATGTGATGTTCAAAGCGTGGTTTGTAATATCTAATCGTAGTTGCTAAGTTATAGATTCTATTCCTTATTGTGTAGACTTAAAGCCTTATGTCAACTAGCCATATATGTATTGAACTTAATACTTTGGTCTATCTCAGGAGAGAAGCCTAAAGGGTGGAAATCACAATTAGGACTTAGACCGGTTGATTAATCGGAAGATTGTTGACCAATCTAGGGAGTTGCTCAGGGATTGTTGGACTAAACACATAGATTGTTGAGTGAATGCCTCGGAAGAGGGTTTGACAAAACAAATATTGTGAGTGTTGAAATACCTTGGGAAAAGATTTCAACCATTGATTCTATAGCTCATAGATTAGCTAATTCATAACTACAACGAAGATTTACAAACTAAGCAACAACATTTACTATCCTAGACATGTTTATCTATTGAGTTTTCAACTTTAACTATTATCTTTGTTTAGATCAGTTTCTAGTATTGAAATTAATTCAACCAAGTCTAATCTAGTCTTGATAAAACTGTGATCAATAGTAAATCTGGGATTAGAAATCTTTAGCAACCCTTTCTTCCTTAAGGACGATACCCTGTCTTATCGGTTATTTCTACTGCTATCCCGTACACTTGTAGGGTTGTCAACATATAGTCATATGCTGCATAAATATTGCACATAAAAAACACATTTCAAACTAAAACTAATAATTCTTTTGAATATTTCAACATAATTTGCAAAGGTTATTCAACTTAGAAAACCATAAACTACTGCTATTGCATAGGAATTGCCACCAATCAACTCTTCAATTAGCCTATATCATTACTTATTATGAGAAAGGATTTGGGAAACTAGAAGAGGGACAACAAGAGTAGCATTTCTACCATAGGTACTACAAATTCTTAATGAGAATTTCACTCCCCCTCAACCTTAGAACTATTAAGCAACTTATGAGATATGAATCTCCCCGTAAATGGTAGCATAAATAAACCATATAAAACAATGAGAGA
The DNA here is from genome assembly GCA_030144865.1 of Tinospora cordifolia. Lineage (NCBI taxonomy): Eukaryota > Viridiplantae > Streptophyta > Magnoliopsida > Ranunculales > Menispermaceae > Tinospora > Tinospora cordifolia. Next base: position 10,922 of record JAJIYU010015247.1, read on the forward strand.
AACAGGGGAAAAATCTAGATATCCAGATTTGGCAGCATAGATAAACCACATAGAACTAATAATTCTTTTGGTGTTGTTATGCAGCCTCTGTTGCAATATAAAGTGGTATTGCAGTAGGTTCATAATTAAAACTAGAAATAGGGGAAAAATCCTATTTAAAGGAGGTAGAACATTGATGCATATAGAGGGACCATAGATAAATTCTTGAATGATCTATGATGTTTAACATGATAGATGCTAAAAAGGCATGACAAAAAAATTAAACAGAACATAAAAGATAAGGGAGTGCATGTATGTGTAGAAACATGATATGCTTGTAATATATATATATATTGTGAAAAACGCATCATGATCTATAACATCTCCTTCAAATATATTATCATTAAATATATATTTGTTTTATTTTACTAAATAAATGTATGTGTATATATATAATTATTAAGCATTACCTGGCCCACATACTTGAAACTCATCTTCTAAGGGGAATTTCTAATTTTTGGATCCAATGCGTAACTTGTAACATGAGCAGTGTGCTATGTCCCTTAATTTTTGTCTCCTATCAAACATTAGTTCCTTTGGATAACTCTTTTATACTTTGGAAAGGGATATATGGATTTTAGTAGCCTTCCCATTTTCTCCAACTTAAACACAATCATCCTCATATGGTGTACTACTACACTTAATCATATGTTTGAGCAACTTTTGTCAAAGTGGCGACTTTTTCTATTGCCCATGATTAGAACACTATCTAAAATAATGACTATACTATCTAATTTTCGAACCCATTTCTATACAATTCGTGGTTCTTTTTTTGAGACAACATGATGTCTTTGTTGAAACCTTCTTCTTAGTTTGTGGCATTAGGTCCAATTATGTCCTTTAATGTTGTAGTAGTAGCAAGTGGAATGCCCATATGTTGGTTTCCTCTACTTAACTTGTTGGTTGTTCCTCAGGATCTTTGGTGCAGAATACCCAAACCCCTTATGGTCATAGAATTCTTTCCTACATGTAGGATTTCATTAAGTTTGTCTTTTCGGGTGGTAAGCCATTGTAATGTATTTTCTGCATCCATCAATTTTCCTTCTGCATCCTCCAGTCTTTCGTCCTTTTCCTTAATATGCTCTTCCAACCATTTGATTTGTCCTCCACCATTGAACATTGTTCCATCCAGTTCTTTATTATGTTGTCCAACCTACACCCATTTATCATAAAATAGCTGATAAGTTTGTTTAAATTCTTTCATACTTACCTCATCTTCTTCATTGCCAATCTTTGTGTTGTTGACTATTAAAATAGAATTTGTCACACAATGTACAGGTTTGTCTGAATTAGAGAATCGAATGCAACAAAATTGTTGAAAATCCCATCTTCTTCATCTTGATTGTCATTAGATTCATCACTCATCGTGATGTTATGTGGTTTCATCTTCATCGTATTAGCACATTCTACCTATATGCGTCCAATTCCTCCACATTCATGCACTACAAGAAAAAACACTTTCTACGGCATGTCAAATAAGCCGTAAAAAGTATATAACGACATGTGGTCCTATGCCGTCGTTCAACAAGTCGTGGTAAGGGTACAAGTATTAACGACGCACATGTAACATTTTACGGCATGCCAAATATGCCGTCAAAAATTATTTGCATATATGGTTGAAGTAAGATAATGCGTTGTAAATTGTATTTTAACGACGCGGACGACAAGTTATTATATTATCTACAACGACATGTGAAACAAGCCATCATATTTGCTATAACAGCATGTATTACAAGTCGTTACATTCACTATAACGGCATGTGAAACAAGCCATCATATTTTTTATAACGGCATGTATAACAACCCTTTATATTAT
>JAJIYU010015248.1:0-12778 GCA_030144865.1 Tinospora cordifolia
TATGAAATTTTTGTGCAATTAATGGAATTTTTGGGAAGAAAATATAATTTTTGGTGAATTATTCAATTTTAGGAGAAAATAATGGAATAAATGAGAAATTGATGTATAATTGGAAGTTTTGATGAGAAAATGGTGAAATAATAATTTTTAATGATTTTAGAAAAAAAATACAAATTTTTGGATATATATTTGTATATATATGTATGTGGGAAAAGAAAACACAAAAAAAAAAGTTATTAAAGGGGGGCCTGGGACCCAGGTGCTGGGCCTGGGCGGCCCAGGCCCCAAGCTGGCCAAGCCCGGTCCGATCGAGTGAGCCGGCCCACGCGCCCACAACCCCCCCCTGGTTTTCTTCTTCCCCTTTGGTTTCTTTTCCTCTCTTTGGAAGAAAAACCAGCAACTTCAACAGTTTTTGGCCCCTGGATATTGCCACTTTGGCAACTCCGCCGGGCAGAAGTCAAGCAAAGCACAAATGTTCACCATGTGGGCAACCCAACGAGCCACATGGGAGGCCACGTGGCGAGCTCATTGCCAAGCATGAAGAGCCCAAATCATGCAACAAAACCATCTTTCCTTGCTGGATTTTCATGCTTGGACGACCAGATTTCACAAGCTCTATTCTCCTTCATCCCACCACCATTTTGGACGTTCTTATACTTGCTGGAAATCCCTCAGACTCCTCTTCAAGTTCCTACAAGCCTTGGCCACCATTGCATGACCGATAGAGACAAAAATAGCTGGAAAAACATGCTGCCCGACACTTGGAAACCCAGAAAATTGAAATTACATGTTGATCTAAACTTCATGGAACTTGTTCACCATCCATCTGAGGTTAGTTTTGAACGTATTATAGCTTGTTGGAAAGGTTGAAACGTCTACTTTAACTTTCCTTTTATATGAAATGGAGAATAAATAGTGGAACTATGTCAAAAATAGGGCCAAAGTAGACTGCTCACCCACTGTGACAGCAGTTTTCAAAAAGGTAGTGTTGGAGGCAACTTTGGACCACCAGTTGAAGTGGATAAGAGCATCAGATCAAACCGAACTTTGGAATGATTAAAGCTCACTTTGAAGACTAAGAGAAGATATAAGTTTTGAACCATAACCCTTTGTGAATACGATTTACCATGCTTGCCAATATGCCTTGTTGGTTAGGCGTTGTTGGACTTAGAAAAGAATTTTAGAACATCCTCATGCACATCATGTTTTGGAGTGATGTTTGAGAGCAAATATGAGTAGAGTTCCTTACTGTTTTAAGTGAGACTTATTTAATCAGGATTTCAGGGCCTAAACTCTTGCAAAAACAGCAAGGAATGGCATTGGATTAGTATTGGGACCTAGGATAGATAAGCACTCAAAAACCTTAGGGGATTAAACCATGCAATAATCTGTTACATGAACAGAAAAGTAAGGGTTAGTTGACTGATCAAATGAAGGAAATTTAAGCTAAAATTTAGTGTGGACGTCCCTGGATATGTTAGTGGTATGAGTGCCAAATTTTAGAGCATTCTGAAATTGGGAAGTAGGTTAGTTAATCTACTAAGTGACTGCCTGTCACAGGGTATATGGGGTTCTTATAATCCCTGTTATTACACCTAGAAACCCTAGTAAATGATGTTCAAAAAATCACAAAATAAAATTTCAGTGAAAGCTTAGATAGAATAGATCAAATCTAGAAAGTTTTACACAAATCCAACGATTGTATTGATCACAGAAAATTTGGAAAATTTACTGCCAAGAAGTGTGAACCCAGAAGTCCCTGTGATTCAACTGAAAATTCTGAGATTAAATTAGATAGGCAAACCTCTGTGGAATAGGATGAAATTTTTGGAGTTATTCCTAAGTATGTCTAGTTTATGCCTACCAAATTTCAAAAAAATCTAAAATGGATAAGTGGGTCAAATTACGCAAACAGTCACTGTCTTCCATACAAAACCTGAGAACACATAGTCCCTTAAATCTTAGCTAAAAATACTATCAAATGAAGTCCTAAAATCATGATTTAAAATTTTAGGGAAGGTTTAAGGAATCTAGAACAGATCTAAAAAATTTGGTGCAAATTCAATGTACGAATTGCCCGCAAAAAATTTGCAAACTTGCTGTATAAGAGAGCAAAGAACCCAAAATTGACTAAGTGTTGGGGTTTGAGATTTTGAACTAATTTTGACCCTTTTTGGCCCAATCTTGACCTGAATGACCTACATTGACCAAATTTGGGCATGGATTGACCTAAGGCGACTAGGATGACCGTATTAACCAGAGTTGACCAGAATTGACTAGGTCTGACAGATTGATCGAAAAAGCTCGGGTCGATCAAAACTAAGTTGGGACTGTGATATTAGATATTGGGCCACCGTAGGGATAGAACTGAGATTGAGTTTTGATTGATACAAATTCAAAAGGGTATAAGGGGGTTGGGTTGGTTGTCGACGGGACATCGGTGCACAGGACCCGAGGTGAGTAGTTTGATTCAGGTGTTTCTATAACTTTTATTCCTTGCATAAAACTTGTATGAAATGACATGGTTTGAATGGTTTCACGGGACTTAGATACATCTGATCGTTTTTGAGATATGTAGATGTACACGGGTAGTGAGACCAGAGGCTCGAGGTCCGAGCCGGGAGTTAGGGTATACGATGAGATGAGACTCGAGGTCCGAGCGCGGGGTTAGGGTGTGTGATTAACACGCCTAGCTTCTGACCCGCTCGAGTGATGGCACTTGAGGACCGAGCGCGGGGTTAGGGTACTCGAAGGGTACGCCTAGCTTATGACCTGCTCAAGTGGCTGATATGCCTGACCTACGACCCACTCGAGCGATGAACCATAGGTTGGGTTTTGTTGAGCTAACCTAGCCTGGATATGTTTTTAACTGGCATGAATTTAAGATGGTTTTTTTGCAACCGTTGCATTATTTATAACTATTTTCATACTATGTCATGCTTTCAAATGTTACATCATTTTATTGTTCATGCACATATGCATTGTTTTGGAATATTGGTTATGGTTGACATGCTGATCTTTCTACTAACTGAACCACTTCGATTCTAGGCTCACTACTCTATTACCATTCCAGGTTCTTTAGTGGCAGACAGGGGAAAAGGTGTAGTGATTGCTTAATTCCCTAACGATTTCTGCCTTAGTTTCTTTTGGTCTTCTCTTTTTTCATTTGAGGTTGGTCATTGTTGTACTAGTCTTAAATGGTTAAATGTGTATTTTGGACAAAACTAATGTAAATGAAATGCTTCCACTTCAGTTGTTGCTTGTTTTTACTTCGAAGTGTTCCAGTTATTATGATATCGTCTGATTGTGTGAGATTTAGAAAGGGCTTAATAGTGGTCGGGCGAACTCAACTTGGTGAAAGGGTTCGCCAGGCCACTGTGCTGGTTGGGCCGCCCTTTGCTTAGAGAATGAGTCCCGACAGACTTGGTATCAAAGCCAGGTTCAAACACAAATAAGTGGAGAACCTAGACAATATCAGAATGATTGCGAAAGTAAGCAAGTACTCGAATAAAGAGTAGAAGACTAACAATCATAAAATGTATTTGAACATCACCAGTAAACTTTTAGAGTCTGGTCTATTATGAATGCATGAATGACCAACAGTCCGATTTAAACTGCAGATAGTGACGCACCCTGGCGAGGTACGGCACCACCTAGGCAGGGCAAACCGCTACATGAGCCCAGAGAGCCGACGCCACCACTACCCCCTCCTGTTCAACCTGAGCTAGATCATATACAAAGACTCGAGGTAGTGATTAGGGCCTCTAATGAGGCGGCTCAGGCCCAAACAGCTTTACTGATGCAGAGGCCAGATAGATTGGAGGCAGAGAGCCGAACCAGCAACGCACCCTGCTCCACCCATGGCACCGGCGGTTGAGCCACCAGTCGGGCCAGTGGTAGTACTCGTAGCCCTAGCCTAGGGCAGACAAAGGGATGAGAGAGCCCACACTCAGCTCCTCAAGAATTTTATGGATCTACGCCTTATGACATTTAGGGGCAGTATAAGCTTAGAGACAACGGAGGACTGGTTGTTCAACTTGGAGAAGAACGCCAAGACTCTACAGTTATCTGATGCAGACCGGGTTCTCTTCTCAACACATATGTTAGAGGGTGAGGCTGCTAGATGATGGCGATCCACGAGGAGCATAGAGGGTCAGATCGCTACTTGGGCCAGATTTAGAGAGTTGTTCCTTGAGGCTTACATTCCCGAGACTAAGAGGGAACGTAAGAAGGTGGAGTTTTTGAGCCTATAGCAGGGGACTATGATTGTTAGAGAGTACACACACTGGTTCCTACATCTAGAAGCTTATGCTGGGGGGTTGATAGCTGAGCAGAGCGAGAGAGCCAGATTCTATTAGCGGGGGATGAGGATTGCTATTTGGCAAGCGACTTCTATATCCAGGGCCCAGACTTTAGAGGAGGTCCAGAGAGAGGCCTTACGATATGAGATGGCCGAACTGGATGAGTGACCTGAGGTTTCTGTAGCGCCGAACAGTGCCCCTCAGCCGTAGTCACAACAGTAGGCAGCATCGCAGACTCAACCATCACACAAAAGTGGGTCTGGAGGTTATTGAGGTCGCGGTCGTCAGCAGAGGCAAAGGAAGAGGAGATATTATGAGACTCAGTCGAGTAGTACCCCTAGCCAGACCCCCACCTAGGCAGTAGCACTTGCAGCCACTCCCGTGCAGGCGCACCCACCAGCAGAGCACATTTACAGGGAACCGAGGCAGAGGCCATAGGCAGGGACAAACATATCAGGGAGGACAGAAGCCACCACTTATTGCTTTCAGTGTGGACAGGTTGGACATAAGAAGGCTGAGTGTCCGACTCTTATTGGTGGTCCTAGTTCATCTACTCCGATTATCAGAGACAGAGCACAGGTCGTCACCAGCCTGACCCGGATTCGACACGGACTTTGGTGGAAGGTACCGTCTCACTCTGTGATTCATTTGTTTATTTATTGATTGATGTTGGTTCTACCTTGTCCTTTATTTTTGGATGTGTTGTGGATAGACTAGGACTTAGACCAGTTAGGGCTTCCGCCTGGTTAATGTTGAGTACCGCCGCTGGGGAGCGCATCTACCCCAACATGATTTGCGAGAGGTGTGTGCTTAAGTTGGGGGACCTTTAGACCGTAGTAAATCTCCGAGTGTTGGAGTTCATTGAGTTTGATGCCATACTTGGTATGGACTAGCTGGCTACATATTATGCATTTGTCGATTGCTTTGCCAAGAGGGTTGTGTTTCAGATTCCAGGCCAACCCTCTATTATTTTTCGTGGTAGGGTTTCTGATAGGCAGAGTACCCAGGGTCAATTGGTGATGCAACATGAAATTGATACTCTAGCTAGTTTGAAAACCATAGATGAGACACCTGCCCGACCATCTATTGATGAGATCCCCATTGTCAGAGACTTCCCTGATGTGTTTCCCGAAGATCTACCCAGCTTGCCCCCTAAGCGGGAGATCGGCTTTATTATCGAGATCATTCCAGGGACACAACCTGTATCGATTCCTCCCTACCACATGACACCTAAGGAGTTACAGGAGTTGAAGGTCCAGTTGGAAGAGTTGTTGAGTACGGGTTTCATCTCTCCTAATGTGTCACCTTGGTGTGCTCCGATATTGTTTGTGATGAAGAAGGACGAGATTCTCCACCTATGTATTGACTACCGGTAGCTGAACAAGGTGACGATCAAGAACAAGTATCCCCTCCCACATATAGATGACTTATTTGATTAGCTTAGAGGTGCCAAGGTATTTTCGAAGATCGATTTGAGGTCTAGGTACCATCAGCTGAGAGTCAGGGAGGAAGATGTTCCGAAGACTGCATTTCGCACTAGATATGGGCACTATGAGTGTTTGGTCATGTTGTTCGGTGTGACTAACGCCCCAGCCATGTTTATGGACCTTATGCAGAGAGTATTCCTGCCATACCTCGATACATTTGTGATCATCTTCATTGATGACATCTTGATCTATTCGAGATCCCACGAGGAGCATGCTGAGTATCTGAGGATCGCATTACAGACCTTGAGAGAACATAGGTTGTATGTTAAGTTTAGCAAGTGCGAGTTTTGGCTATCGGAGGTCTGATTTTTGGGTCATGTGGTTAGAGTTGAGGGTATCTCTGTGGACCCTACGAAGGTCGAGGCAATTATCAGTTGGTCGAGACCCACCACAGTGACCAAGATCCGTAGCTTCTTGGGTTTAGCAGGCTATTATTGTCGTTTTGTCCAGAACTTCTCGAGAATTGCAGCTCAGATGACGAAGCTAACCAAGAAGGATACTCCTTTTGTATGGATTGATAAGTGCAAAGAGGCCTTTCTTGAGCTTAAGCAGAGATTGACATTGGCCCTAGTACTAGTGTTGCCAGAGCCCGGCCGAGAGTTGACTATATACACGGATGCATCACGGATAGGCCTGGGTTGTGTATTGATGTAGGATGACAGGGTAGTAGCTTTTGCCTCTCGATAGTTGAAGGATCATGAAAAGAACTACCCTGTCCATGATTTAGAGCTAGCAGCAGTGGTATTCACACCTAAGATTTGGCGGCATTACCTTTATAGCGAGTGTTTCACGCTCTATTCAGATCACAAGAACCTCAGGTATCTATTCTCACAGAAGGATCTGAATATGAGACAGAGACGATGGATGGAGCTGTTAAAGGGCTATGACTTCACTATTGAGTATCACCCGGGGAAAGCCAACATTGTGGCTGACGCTTTGAATAGGAAATGGGTCGAGACTGCATACATGGCGAGACATATGTCCTATGAGTGGATGATGTTTCATTATGCTTCAATCTTGAGTATCCATGAGTCATCTACTGAGTCCAGAGTCAGTGCACAAATTTCAGCCCAACCAGTTCAAATTCAGGAGATCACGGAGGCGCAGCCTCGTGATACCAACTATGATATGTTTAGGGCTTGGGCAGGTGACGCTTCTCAAGGATAGTGGTCACTAGATTCACAAGGTGCATTGAGGTTTAGGGACGGCTGTGGGTACCAGACGATGCAATTTTGAGGAGTAGTGTACTCAAGGAGCTACACCGATCGAGATATGCGGTTCATCCGGGTGCCAATAAGATGTACCAAGATGCTAAGCGAACATATTGGTGGCCCAAGATGAAACGAAACATAGCAGTCTTCATTCAGAGATGTGATATGTGCCAGCAGGTCAAGGCTGAGCACCAAAGACCTAGTGGATCCTTGCAGCCCTTATCTATCCCAGAGTGGAAGTGGGAGCATGCCACTATGGACTTCGTTACAGGACTACCCCGTACACAGCGGAGGCATGATGCTATTTGGGTAGTTATGGACCGTTTGACAAAGTTTGCCCACTTTCTTCCTATGCATACTATTGATTCAGTGGAGTGATTGAGTCGACTCTATATCAGGGAGATTATGAGGCTCCATGGGGTTCCCCTATCCATTGTGTCTGACAGAGACACAAGGTTGACGTCCTAATTTTGCAGGCATTACAGACTCAATTGGGGATGAGGGTGAGCCTTAGTACAGCATTCCATCCACAGATTGATGGCCAGTTTGAGAGTGTGATCCAGATCCTTGAGGATATGCTGCGATCATGCATTTTGGATTTTGGTGGTAGCTGGGAGGATCACTTAGCTCTATGTGAGTTTGCTTATAATAACAGCTACCAGTCGAGTATCAGGATGGCGTCGTTTGAGGCATTATATGGTCCACCATGTAGGTCTCCCGCCTGCTGGGCCGAGACAAGTGATAGAGCAGTCTTAGGCCGTGCCTTCATACAGGAACAAAATGAGAAGGTATAGAGGATTAAACAGAATATGAAGGCCGCTCAAGACCGACAGAAGAGTTATGCGGATAACCGAAGAAGGGTCCTTGAGTTTGATGTTGGTGACCATGTCCTCCTCTGCATTTCGCCTCGCAAGGGGTAGACACGATTCAGGATTTCAGGGAAGCTCGCACCAAGATTTATTGGGCCATTTGAGATCCTTGAGAGGATAGGCCCAATTACTTATCGGCTAGCGTTACCACCACAACTATCAGGTGTGCATAATGTATTTCATGTTTCTATGCTGAGGAAATATCACCCCAATCCCTCACATATCATTGATTAGAGACATATTGAGCTGCGGGAGGACTGTACATTTGACGAGATGCCTGTGGCCGTCATAGACCGAGCTGTGAAGAGGTTGCGTAGCAAGGAGATACCGATGGTATGGGTGCACTGGCAATTCCACTGTGCTGAGCAGGATACATGGGAGACTGAGGATTTTATTATCCGCCACTACCCTGAGCTGATGAGTGTTGCTCCTTGACATGTATTGTCCCTGTATTACTGTAAATTTCGAGGACGAAATTTCTTATAAGGAGGGGAGGCTGTGACCACCCATGATTTTTTACATAGAAATTTTCGGGTTCAAAGTATGTATTTTCTAAAATTTTAATTGAAATACATGAATTATCCTCAATTTTTTCCCAATTTTGACTTATTTATTGAAGAAAAATGAAATAAAGGAGGAAAAATATGATTTTGAGTAGAAAATACTTGAGATTATAAGAAAAATGTAATTTCTTGATAAAAATAATTTTTGGGATTAATTATAGAATTTTTGGAATAATTATGAATTTTTTGTGCAATTAATGGAATTTTTGGGAAGAAAATATAATTTTTGGTGAATTATTCAATTTTAGGATAAAATAATGGAATAAATGAGAAATTGATGTATAATTAAAAGTTTTGATGAGAGAATGGTGAAATAACAATTTTTAATGATTTTCGAAAAAAAATACAAATTTTTGGATATATATTTGTATATATATGCATGTGGGAAAAGAAAACACAAAAAAAAGTTATTAAAGGGGGGGCCTGGGACCCGGCGCTGGGCCTGGGTGGCCCAGGGCCCCAGCGGGCTCAAGCCGCAAGAGCGAAGCACGGGCCTAGTGCGTGGGCCGGCCCACGCGCCCACAACCCCCCCTCCCCCTGGTTTTCTTCTTGCCCCTTGGTTTCTACTCCTCTCTTTGGCGGAAAAACCAGCAACTTCAACAGTTTTTGGCCTCCGAATTTTGGCACTTCAGCAACTGCGCCGGGAAAAAGTCAAGCAAAACACAAATGTCCACCATGTGGGCAACCCAACGAGCCACGTGGGAGGCCACATGGTGAGCTCATTGCCAAGCATGAAGAGCCCAAATCATGCAACAAAACCATCTTTCCTTGCTGGATTTTCATGCTTGAACGACCAAATTTCACAAGCTCCGTTCTCATTCATCCCACCACCATTTTGGACGTTCTTGTACTTGTTGGAAAGCTCTCAGACTCCTCTTCAAGTTCCTACAAGCCTTGGCCACCATTGTAGGACCGGTAGAGATGAAAACAGCTGAGAAAACATGCTGTCTGACACTTGGAAACCCAGAAAACTGAAACTACATGTTGATCTGAACTTCATGGAACTTGTTCACCATCCATCCGAGGTCAGTCTTGAACGTATCATAGCTTGTTGGAAAGGTTGAAACGTCTACTTTAACTTTCCTTTTATATGAAATGGAAAATAAACAGTGGAACTATGTCAAAAATAGGGCCAAATTAGACTGCTCACCCACTGTGACAGCAATTAATCTCTACAAGGGGCTTAATCAATTTCAAAAAGACTCATTCATCTTAGCCTCTCAAGCCAAGCAAGTCTTTTATTTTAAAATGAGTCATCAAGTTGGTATATCATTTTACATTCACCACCAAATGGTTACCATGATTTGAACACTTATGAGGAGAACCAATTTGAGCAATGTACAAGAATGAATATACCACAATTGGACAACTTAAATGATGAGCCTTGTGTGAGGGCTTAATAAAAGGAACTATGTGTGATGTTTAAATGTAAACAGTGGTCATGTAATTTTTTGTGTTGTATGAACATTATGTTATCAATTGATGTTTAAAATGCTTCCAACTTATTTTGTTTGTTATGGATTTTAACATCAACATTTCATATGATTTGTTGCACATTGTATAAATCTTGTTTCAGGTGATAGTTGGACACTATTTTTTTGGAAATGGAGAAGAAAAATGCTAGTGAAGTAAGTCTTTTTTTAATTTCTTTCATGTTAAATTGCTATTAAATGATTTCAAATAACATACTAACACTAAGTTTTATTCGTCTTATGTAGAACTCAAAAAAAAAAAAGCAAAAGCAATGGCAAAATTGCAATGAAATGCATTAATTGTTGTTATTCATGGAAAACGAAAATAGGAAATTATAATTTTAAATAATCCCTCAAATGAATCAAATACCCAAGATAGTGAACATGACATTCAAAAAGAAATGGTTGATATGAAAGGCCAAAAAACGTGGGAACTACTAGCTTGATCAAGGTAGATGAAATTCAACAGTTTGATTCATTGGAAGAAAAAGAAAACAAGAAAAGAGGACCAAGAAGGATGGGCATGATCAGCAATCTAACTCCACATTTGATTGTTGAGTACAATGAAAGAGGCCAACCTATTTCAAAAAATTCAAAAAAAAAATATCATCTTACGTTGGGGTAATTGTAAGAGAATATGTGTCAATCAGTTGTAAGGTTGGAATCAAGTTGACTTAAAGGTAAAAGAAGAATTATGGTTTCTTGTCCAAATAAACATAATATTGATATGAGTATTGTTTTTATCTATAGGTTAATCACTTATATGTCTTAATTTTTTTTTTTTAATTCCTTGCTACAACAAATATTTGTCCTTGATGAATATCATAAAAAATTAACACGTCAAGCGATGGACAAAAGTTTAAGGCAATATAAGTCCAGGTTGACTAAGCAAATAAGAGATGTCAAAAGGAAAAAAATATAAATCTACCCTACATATTTGTCTAACTAACGTGAATCCTAAAGATTGGAAAGAATTTGTGAAGGATAGATTATCAAAAGAATTCGAGGTATCCTTTTTACTTGTAACTTAATTTTATTTCTTTCTTAAGTTGTATTACTCATATTTTTTTTTTTGTATGCTATTGCCCAATTAATTTTTTATATGTTAAAAGTAACAAGATTAAGAAGATGAGGACCAATCAAAAAATCATATATACAATGAGTCATAAAGGATATGCTCGATTGAAGCATGAAATGGTATAAGATTATATACTTATAAGATGGTAAAAGTCAAATTTATCTCATATTATAATGTTTAACTCCCATGTTCAAAATTTATAGTGAACTAAGGGTTCTAACCAATCTACAATTACGAGGTGGATGTATTGACACAAGAACATACTTGAAAAGATGGTGAACCAATCAATCAAGAAGTTGGTGATTCATTGGTGAGTATTTTAAAATTAGTTAAAACTCCTATTTTACTTGTTATTGGTGAAGAATTTTTGACATAATATTAGTTTTTACAATTTAATTGTACTATAGAAAAAATTACAAGAGTGTAATCAATCGATGTTAAGTCTATGTGAGAAGGGAAAGATTAGACAAGGTGTTCTTGTTCAAGTGTTTGGGCCTGAACAACGTGGTTCTGTTCAAGGACTTGTATTTGGAGTGACACCATCAAGCATTGATGCACCCATCAAAAGTACTACGAGGGTCAAGGAATTAGAAGAAAAACTTGACGGTCAAAGTGAAACAGTAAAACTTCTCACTCAAAAGGTTAAAATGCTACTACAACAGTAGGTATATAGTTGCATTATCAATTTACACTTTAAACAAACTAGTAATTTTTTTTAAGTATGTATTTATTTTTTTTAGAGTCAAAGTGTGACGACCCACATTTTTGACATTGGATTGACGGAACCGACATTTATGTACTCATGTATTTTTTGGAATTTTAATGAGAAAATACAAAATTTTTTCCAATTTTTCTCAATTTCGGATCAATTATTAAGGAAAATAGAAATAATTCGAGAAAATGTAATGTTAAGGAGAAAACACATTAAAATATTAGAAAAATGTGTTTTCTTGAAAAAAATAATTTATTAATTTATAAATTTTTGGAGCAATTATCAAATTTTTAGAATGATAAATGTAATTTTTGGGAGAAAAATATGATTTTTGAAAAAATTATAAAATTTTTGGAGAAAATAATTAATTTAATGATGAAATAGTGTATAATGTTAGTATTTTGATGGAAAATGATAAATTAGACAATTTTTAACAATTTAGAAAAAAATGTGAAATTTTGATATACAACACATATATATAAGTATATGTAATGGTATAATAAAAACAGAAAAAAAAATCGGGTCGGGCCAGCGCACAGGCCGAACGAGCCGAACACGGTTGGGCCCCAGGCCCGACCCAAGGGCGCAATTCCCACGTGCCCTTGCGAGCCCAGCATGGGCCGACCCATGCCTGGCCAGCCGGCTGGCCCATGCGCCCAGTCCACCAAAACCAGCCCCCTTCGATTTTTTGTCCTTTTGTGCGAAAAAATCTGAATTTTTTATGGATTTTAGTGATTTTTGAGAGATTTTTCCAACAGATTTCTAGCAAGAAACCATGGGAATCCATGGTATTAGATCCATGGTCTTAGCCATCACTTCATGGCCGCCATTGTGGCCAATCCAGGCTGCCAACTGGGCATCCAGCATGTGATGTTAAGTGCCACCTAGAAGCCACATGTCACCCACACTTTTGCCAAGCAAGCATCCCCATGCAACAAAAAGACATTCTTGAGCTCAAACTCCAAAATTTTCAAATTCTGTAGCAAACTTTCCAAGCTCAGAACTTCTTCAATTCTCCACCAAATCCTGCAAACTATAGCTTGATTTGAAGCTTGTACCACCACCTACAAGGTCCTACAAGTAGT
>JAJIYU010015249.1:0-12791 GCA_030144865.1 Tinospora cordifolia
GATTTTTGGAAGAAAATATATGAAATATAATATATATCCTGGGATATCATAGCCAAAAATACAAGGATATGTGCAATTTTTTATGAAAACAAGATTAGAAAGTCAATTTGGCAAAAATTTGAAAATAGAACATGAAATTTGGCTGAAAATCATATAAATATAACTCAAAACGCATCTAGTAGCTGCAAACCGTCGATCTGAATCTGATTTAGTGATCTGACGGGCGCAAGATGATTCGCACCAACGCCCAAGCACACAGGATAACAAAGATCGAACGGACAGAGATGATCAAGGACGATCGGACGGCCACGATCAAAGCCACAAAATCTTGATCGCGAAGTCGCACAGTGCCACTCCGCGCTCGCCAATCTTGACCCTTCAATTTTATTCGTGTGCGTGTCGCAAGAATGATCTGATGCGCTTAGGTATTCGCCAATTTATAAAATACGAAAAAAATGCGAAAAAATCGACGAAAAACTCACCGAAAGTTATTGAAAAATCAAGATAAATACCAAAAATTAATTTTTTAAATTTTGAAAAAAATTCAAAAATACATATTTTCCTCTTATAATTAGGAAATATGAAATTCTAGAGAATTTAGGTGTTTTACTCCAAGAAAAACTCAAAAATTTTTATTTTTCCCCCTTTGAAAATTTATATAAACCCTCCTAAGTTCTCACTTCCCTCATTTAAAAAATAAGAGTTGAAATTTCCTCTTATTTTCTCTAAGCCCTCTTCTTGGCACCTCTTCTCACTTTTCTTTCTTCTCTCTTGTGTGTGAGAAGTTTTTCTCTTGGGTTGAAAAATTAATTTGGGTGATCTTCGTTGGCACTAGTACATGGGGGAATTGCTGTAGAAATTTCTAAAGAAAGTGTCACAAGGTGGAAGTGATTTCTAGAACACCCTTCTGTTCTTATTTAATTTATGACATACTCATTATTTATGTGTTCTTCACTGAAAATCAAATATTTTCAATTTCAGTTTCAGAATTTTAAAAGTTTATTTCAGTTTTTCAGTTTTGATTCATGTTTAAGCAATTATATCATCCATGCCATGTTAGTATCATGTTTAGGCTTTTAAATTAAAATATGATACATGTTTTAAGAGTGTTTCATGAATTGATTATGTATATTCTGAATTTTAGTTTGATTTCATATTCTGAAATTTATTTTATGAGGTCATGATATGAGAGTTAAGCTGAGATGATGGCGATAATAACCACCAACCGTCATAGTGGTCAAAGCGACGCTATGGATGTTCTTTTCATATGAGTTAGGTCATATGGTTTTCAGACCAAAGTACTTGAGGGTCGTGTACCACAATACCTTGTGAGTCACCACGTGTAATGGGTTGATGCCGACACGTGCCACGAACGGGTTGATGCCGAGTGGGCCTCGTTTACTTAGTTAAAACCATCAAGGGATTAAAGACCCTTTTGGTCTGAGACTCGACTTGAACAAATTGTTGTTTGAAACACCTAATGATTGAAAGGGTTTGAATTATGATTGTGTTATGAGTTTGAATATGAAAGATGGTTGTTTGAAAAAGATCCTGTAACACCCCAACCCCCACATTCTTTGAGAATTGGACATAACCACCATTCTTTGATAGTGGACTTAACCATTTGGCAAGTTGGGTCCATGTTACTTTACAAGTGACACACACTTGACTTTCTATTTTTTAATACCTCATGCCTTAGAGTAAAATTCAAGAATACAAAGTTCCATTTAATAAAATCAAGGCAATTAAAGATAAAGAAAAATTCAACTCCTTTATTCATAAAAAGGAAAATGCATAACTTTCTAACGTAAAAGTAAACTATTACATTGTTGATCAAAAGAAATTCATAACCTCTAAAATAAAAATTAAATTGCAGCGGAAGACTTATTCAAAATTGGGCGACATGCCCTTACATGAAAATGAAACTAAAAAAAATAGAAACTTGCTAAAATAGAAACTTGCTAAAATAGAAACTATCCAAATTTTATAGTCTTCATAATTTAATTTCCTGAAAAAAAAGAGGAAGGGGTGAGCACAAAGCTTAGTGGATCCTTTTCAAATAACCATTTTTCAAATTCAAACCAATAACACATTCATATTTCAAACACTTGCATACATTAGGCATTTCAAGCATCCATTTATTTAAAGTTGAGACTTTAGACCAAAAGGGTTTTTAAGCCCTTGATGTTCTTAATAAAGTACCTCCTAAGAGTGAAATATAGCTTCCCTTAGCCAATTTCATTGGACTATTGGAACTTAGGGGACCTTACCTACCAACCAAGTACTTTGGTCTTAAAACCATATGAACTAATCATATGAAAAGAACATCCATAGCAACCCACATGTTTGCTATGATGGTACGTGATTATTTTCACCATCTTCTTTTGTTAAATCTTATATCCTTGAATCATCAAATAAATTTCAGAACATGGAGCTAAGATAAATAAAATTCAGAATATGAACAATCTAAAAATCAATTCACGAAAGAACCATAATCATGCATCATACTTTGAAATAAAGCCTAAGCATGATACCGAACATGACATGAATATTATGAGTCCATAAATCTAAACAAGGTCCAAATCTAAAACTGAAATATATTTTAGAGTACTAGAACTTAAACTATTTTGATTTCTAAAGCCATACAAACAATGAACATGCTAGTAATTCGAATAAGAAAAAGAGGTGTTTTAGAAATCATTTCCACCTTATGATGCTTTCTCCCCAAAGTTTAGACAAGAGTTCCCAACGTACAAGCACCAAGAAAATCGCTCAAGATGAATCCCCAAACCAAGAACTTCTCACACACAAGAGGGAAAAGAAAGGTGAGAAGGGGT
This sequence comes from Tinospora cordifolia, assembly GCA_030144865.1. Taxonomy (NCBI): domain Eukaryota; kingdom Viridiplantae; phylum Streptophyta; class Magnoliopsida; order Ranunculales; family Menispermaceae; genus Tinospora; species Tinospora cordifolia. The sequence continues at coordinate 2,838 of JAJIYU010015249.1, forward strand.
GCCAAGAAGAAAGCTTAGAGAACAAGGGAAAATCTCAACTCTTGTTCTTGGGATGAGAAGAATGGTGAGCATGAGGGGTTTATATAGAGTTCAAAATGGCATAGAATGGTAAGTTCGTGGCGTTCTCCTTGTAGGAAACTTGCCAATTCTTCAAAATTTCATGCCTCCCAAGTATAGGAGAATAGCAAGTGTATTTGGGTAATTTTTTTTGGAATTTAGAAACCAATTTTCAGATTTTAGAAACTATTTTCTCAGATTTTTTGGTTATTTTTTGTTTTAATTTCGGAGCATTCGATCTGGACTCTCGGATCGTCCTCGAGCGCAGCACTCAAATCCTCGTTCGCGATCAATGATTCTACGCCTGCGTTGTGCGCCCTTGGATCTGGCGAATTGATCATGGGTCGTTGGATCACGATGATTCGGTGCATCCGGGCGTTTGTGCGGGTTTGATCACGATCGTTTGATCGGGTGGATCAATCGTGGATCGTTGGATCGTGGTGATTCGGAGCATTCGGACATTCGGTGCGGACTTGATCGTGGCCGTTGGATCGTAGCTCATGCGGATTATGTGTTTCTGGCCGTTGATGCTATATACATTGCCCAAAATTACTTTCTAAAGCTCCTGTCATCCGAAATTTGCTAATTATAAACTCAATTGTACTTTCTAATCTATGTATGTGTGGTTTATTGCACACATCCTTCTATTTTATTAAATCTCCTTAATATTCTTCCCTTTCTATTTCTTTAATATTGTATTTATTAGATATTTTTCTATTTCTTTGATATTTTTATTGCCAACAATTAATAATCCATATTTCTCTATATTTTTCATTTCTTCATTTCATATATATTTTTTATTTTCAGAGAGGTAAAATAATTAGATGTGTATATATAATTCACTCTACTTACTTTACATTTGATAATTAACTCTATAATTGTTCCTTTATATGCATGATTACAAAATAATTTTTATACAAATAATATTTAATAATTCTACTTACCTTATATCATTGGTTTGATCATCCTAATACTAAGATTTCATTTGCTTCCAATTATTTTAGAATCTTTCTCAGTAAATCTTATTTCTCGTTTTTCCTACATAATTTTCACCCAAGAGTCTCAAGAAACCTTTACTTGCTTGTTGACTTTATTTATTTTTAAGTTATTTGACAAAATCATGAGGTATTACAACCTACCCTCCTTAGAAAAACTTTGCCCTCGAAATTTGTAGAGGTTTAGGTGTTCCTAGTGAACAGATGCGGGTACCGAGTCTTCATTTCACTCTCCAGCTCCCAGGTAGCCTCTTGCATTCTGTGATGCTTCCACAGTACCTTAACTAAGGGAATATTCTTAGATATCAAATTTTGTACTTTGTGATCAAGGATTCTAACTGCTATTTCCTTGTAGGTAGCATCATCCTGAATGTTCACTTCCTCCCAGTGGATGATGTGAGAGGGGTGAAGTTCGTACTTTTTCAACATGGAGACATGGAATACGTTATGAACTGAAGTCATCCAACTTGGTAGATCCAACTCATAAGCACATTCTCTGATTCTTCTAAGTATTTCAAATGATCCTACAAACCTCAGAAATAACTTCCTTTTGAATTCAAACCTTTTGATACTCTTCTGAGGACTGACCCTCAGAAATACTTTCTCTCCAACTTGGAACTCTAGTAGTCTTTTCCTTTTGTTTGCATAACTCTTTTGACGATTCTGTGCAGTAGTCAGTCTCCTTTGTATTAACTTGACTTGGTTGCTCATCTCTTCCACCGAGTCTGGCCCAGTTAATACATGATCTTCAAGCTCAGCCCAACAGGCAGGTGATCTGCAAGGTCTCCCATAGAGAGCCTCGAATGGAGCCATCTTTATGTTTGCCTAGTAATTGTTGTTATAGGCAAACTCCGCTAGGTGTAAATACTTGCTCTAGTTCCCCTTGAAGTCTAAAACACAAGACTTCAACATATCCTCCAAAATCTGGATAACTCTTTCAGACTGACCATCTGTCTGAGGGTGAAAGACTGTACTCATGGTGAGCCTAGTACCCATCTCCTTCTGGAGACTCTGCTAGAATTATGAAGTAAAGCGACCGTCTATATCAGACACAATAGTCTTGGGTACTCCATGAAGTCTGACAATTTCTTTTACATAGATTTCTCCCAGCTTACAAACCTGGTTTATGGATTTGATTGGCGGGAAATGAACCACTTTGGTGAGGTGATCCACAATCACCCAAACAGTGTCTTCTCCAATTTTGGTTTCTGGGTAAACCACTGACAAAATCTATGGCAATGTTTTCCTACTTCCATTCAAGGATAGGGAGTGGTTGTAACATTCCAAAGGGTTTTCGGTGTTACGCTTTCACTTGTTGACATGTTAAGCACTTAGAGACATGCTTAGCTACGTCCTTCTTCATTCCTCTCCACCAGTAGGTTTTGGTACATCTTATCCCTACCTGGGTGCATGGTATACTTAGTCTGATGAGCTTCATCAAGTATAATTTGCTTGCTCTATCCTTGATGAGGATATTCTTAGCATCTAGCCTAAAGTCAGTATGCTTGCCTTGTGTAACTCCTTTGATCAGACTGGTAAACAATTGTCTTGTCTTTGTTCATCCCTGATCTAGTGTAAAAGATCTGGTTGGCAAGACATAGTGTAGAGGTAGGCTTGCTTTTCATTTAGAGTCACACCCAGCTTAAAGTCATCAATCAACTGGTACATCTGGCCTTTCTCTTCCTCTTGTTTGTTGAACTTCCTACTCAAGGTGTCAGCCACTACATTAGCCTTCCCCGGATGGTAGTGTTGTTGAAAATCATAGTTTTTCAAGAACTCCATCCATCTCCATTGCCTGAGGTTCAACTCCTTCTGGGTGTAGATATACTTCAAGCTCTTGCGATCTGAAAATAGATCAAATTTCTCACCATAAAGGTAGAGTCTCCAAATCTTTAGGGCAAACACAATGGTCGCTAATTCTAGGTCGTGAGTAGGGTAATTCTTCTCATGAACCTTCAGTTTTCGCGAAGCATAAGTGACTACTTGTCTTTCCTACATCAACACTACTCCAAGTCCATTTAGCAAAGCATTAGTATAGAGGGTATAAGTAACACCATGGGTTGGCGTGACTAAGATAGGGGTTGTAGTCAATCTCATCTTTAGTTCTTGGAATGATTGTTCATACTTCTCATTCCAATCAAACTTAACTCCCTTACTGGTCAACTTGGTCATATGTTCTTCTAGTTTGGAGAAATCTTGTATGAACCTTCTATAGTATCCAGCTAGACCTAAGAAGCTCATGATCTCTGTGACTCTCTTAGGTTTCTTCCAGTTCATATCCGCTTCGACTTTCTTCGGATCTACAAAGATGCCTTCTACTAACACTACGTGGCCAAAGAACTTGACCGTCCTCATCCAGAACTCACACTTGCTGAACTTGGCATATAACTGATGCCTTCTGAGTGTCTCCAACACTATCTGCAAGTGTTCTAAGTGTTCAGCCTCTGAATTGGAGTAGATTGGGATGTCATCCACGAATACCACCACAAACTAGTCAAGATATTGTCTAAACACTCGGTTCATCAAGTCCATGAATGCTGCCGGGGCATTGGTCAAACCAAATGGATTCACAATGAACTCGAAGTGTCCATATCTTGTCCTGAAGGCGGTTTTGTATATGTCAGACTCCCTGATTCTTAGCTGATTATAACCCGACCTAAGATCAATCTTTGATAAATGAGTGGCTCCTCTCAATTGATCAAATAGGTCATCAATCCTCGGTAGAGGGTACTTATTCTTCACTGTAGCTTGGTTTAATTTTCGATAATCAACACAAAGTCTTATAGAACCATCCTTCTTCTTCACGAACAACATCGGAGCTCCCCAAGGTGATTCACTTGGCCTGATGAACCATTTCTCCCAAAGCTCATCGAGTTGTGACTTTAACTCAATCAGTTTTGTCGGTGCCATTCTATAAGGAGGTATAGCTATAGGGTTGGTTCCAGGGTGAAGTTCAATCTTGAACTCCATCTCTCTAGCAGGCGGTAGTCCAGGTAAGTCATTTGGGAACACATCCTTGTACTTACTAACCACTACTAGGTTTTGTATCCTCTTCGGTTCCATAGGCTCTTCTTCAGAGAGTTCATCAAACTCATCCTTCTGCCTTAAGCAGTTCAACATGGCTATGGTTGGACTCCTTGATAGTTTTCGCATATCTCCATTGATTTTATAGGTTTTCCTAGAAGGTAGGGTTATGGTTACTCGTCTTTTAGGACAATCTATCTGAGCTTGGTACTAATCTAACCAATCCATCCCCAAGATCACATCATATCCATAAAAAGGTAAGGTACATAGGTCAACTGTTAAGAGTTTATCCCCAAACCTTAGGTCACAACTACACATTCTTTTTGAAGTCATAGTGGTCCCTATTGGTGTGGACATATTCAAAGTTACAGGTAGTGTTTTCATCACAATTTGTAACCTATCAGCTAGTTCTTCAGAAATAAAGGATTTAGAGGCATCTGAGTCAAGCAATAGTTTCACAACAACATTGAATAACAAGAATGTACCTTCCACTGCAGGGACCTGGTCTTTCTGGGCCTCAACTATGAACACTCTAGCCTAGTTCTGACCATGGCCTTGGTTTTGCCCCTGATTGGCATTCTGATTTTGTCTGGTTTGAGGACGCCCATTCTGACCTCCTCTCTAAGTATTCTATTGTTGCTGTTGTTGGGGAGCCTGAGCTGATGCTGTTGGGTAGTTTTTAGCAAGATTCCCCCTCTGTCTACATAAGAAGCACAATCCCAGCCTCTTAGCCTACTCCCTTGCCTCATCCTTGTTCTGTCCCTGTTTCTGTGGTGCGTTCCCACCATTCTTACTTTTCTTTTGAGCCCCTTGATTGTTCTCATTCTTGGGCCTCTTATTCTTTCCCCTAACCTTTGTTCCAAGTTGAGTTCTTGCTCCAGAGTTAGGGCCTTATCTACGACGTCTTTGTAAGTCTTTAGGCCCAAAGTCTCACTATCTTTCAGATTTCCATCTTGAGACCCTGTGCGAATCGGTTGGCCTTCCTTTTCTCCTCCTTGATCAGATCTTGTGAGAATTTGGCCAGTTCTGTGAACTTCCTTTCATATTCAGCTACAGTCATGTCCCTTTGATTCAGTCGAACAAAGTCCTCCTGTAGCTTGCTCAGGGTTTCTTCTAGAAAGAACTTCTCATAAAAAATCTCTATGAAGTTTTCCCAGCTCATGGCATCAACATCCGTATTAGGGTCCATCTTCATCATTCACCACCAACTCCTGGCTGGTCCTTTGAAGTGGTGCGTGGCTAGTGCCACTTGTCTTGACCTAGTTACCTTCATCACATTGAGAATTTCCTCCATCTCTTGGTACCAGTGGTTTGCCGAGATGCAGTTTGTGGTGACATCGAATGAAGGATGATGGAGCTTATGTGGCTCCATCAGCATTTTCCATTGTGTTTCATCTTCCAATCCCTCCTGAGCCCTCTGATATTCAGGATTTTGGACCACAGGTGCTAGTTGTCGGACTTGGGTAGGTTCAGGTGCTTGAGGTTGTGGTGTTAACTGAGGGATTATCTGTGGGAGTGACCTCAATAGTTGATCCAACACCCTCTGTGACATCTCATTCATCATGGCCTCCATCTGTGCCTCCATTCCAGCCAGCAGTTCCTGTTCCCGTTGTTCGGTCTCATAAGAGGTGGTGGATCGAGTAGCGTACCTTCTTGTTCTAGCCATTGTTTATAAATTTAACACCTTGTCAGTATTTGCCTCGTCAGATGTTCGTACTATCATGACTCTAGATTCGTGTCTCTAGGTTCTCAATTTGTTTAGTGGCCTAAAGGTTTTTCTTCTAGGTTCTTTTCATGCATGGGTACAGGATTTGGTCTCAAAGCAAATAAATAATAAAGCATGCATATCACACAATCATACGATCAAGCTAGCACAACAAGGTTCCAAGCTTCCACCTAAGCTTTTAGGTTCAAGTGTTCCGTACCACTCTAACCCTTCCACTTAGGTTTTCACCCAGAACAGAGTCGCACCCAAACAATTTCGCAAATTGCTCGATAACTAAGGTTCCTGAACCCACTATACTCCACTGTCTCATACCAGCGAGCATAGAGAAACCCGTTATACCAGAGTTACCGATCATTCACTACAAATGGTCCGTCATTCTCTGAGTCCGGGCTTCCTCCATACTACATAGAAACTGAAAGATATAGAAGCTTCCGGGTCTCGTGTCCTGATCAAAAAATTTTCTGTTTTCACACAAGTTTTCATCTCTAGCCTATGCCCTAGAGATTTATGCTTTTGATCCACTGTGCCACCCCTGGCTACACCACATTTCTATCTAGGGTCTTTCTCTGGACCTAAGGTTCAATTTGGTTTACTCACAACCTCTGTCTAGTCAAGATACCACATTTGGTATTTTTTCGACTTCTATTCACTTTCTTGCCCTAACTTTCCACCTTCTAATTTTCTTTTATAAAAAATAAGAGTGTTCTTCAACTACGACTACTCATATAAGCTGCTGGGACAACCTCTAGTTCGGGCGGCGAGACCAAAGTCTGCTTAGCAACCGTATTTTCTAGGGCGGGATAACCCACCTCCCTTTCAATGTTTAGCTTTACTCGGGACAAGGCTTACCCACTATCAGCTCAACTTGTAGTCCTTGTATCCAAACAAACATTTCAAAATATATTTTTCCTTTTTGAAAACACTTTCTAAAACATTTTTCAATTTTCAAAAATAGAAGGTAGGGCACTAGAATTTTAATTTAATTCAATGTAAAGCCCTAATTTGGGTTTCTAATTCTTGTCAAGCAACTAATGTTTGACTCTCTATTTCTAGCCTAATCAACACATGTTTAGGCTTTATTTTCTATTTTAAGCCCAAGGCACCTAAAGCCTAGGCTATGATACCACACTTGTAACACCCCAATCCCCAAATTGGACATAACCACCATTCTTTGATAGTGGACTCAACCATTTGGCAAGTTGGGTCCATATTACTTTACAAGTGACACACACTTGACTTTCTATTTTTTAATACCTCATGCCTTAGAGTAAAATTCAAGAATACAAATTTTCACTTAATAAAATCAAGACAATTGATAAAGAAAAAATTCAAACTCCTTTATTCATAAAAAGAAAATACATAACTTTCTAATGTAAAAGTAAACTATTACATTGTTGATCAAAAGAAATTCATAACCTCCAAAATAAAAATTAAATTGTAGCGGAAGACTTATTAAAAATTGGGCGACATGCCCTTACACTAAAAGGAAACTAAAAAAAGTAGAAACTTGCTAAAATAAAAACTATCCAAATTTCATGGTCTTCGTAACTTAATTTCTTGAAAAAAAGAAGAAGGGGTGAGCACAAAGCTCAGTGGATCTTTTTCAAACAACCATTTTTCAAATTCAAACCAATAAGACATTCATGTTTCAAACTCTTGCACACATTAGGCGTTTCAAGCATCCATTTGTTTAAAGTTAAGACTTTAGACCAAAAGGGTTTTTAAGCCCTTAATGTTCTTAACAAAGTACCTACTTAGAGTGAAATATAACTTTTCTTAGCCAATTTTATTGGACTTTTAGAACTTAGGGGACCTTACCCACCAACCAAGTACTTTGGTCTTAAAACCATATGGACTAATCATATGAAAAGAACATCCATAGCAACCCACATGTTTGCTATGATGGTACGTGGCTATTTTCACCATCTTCTTTTGTTAAATCTTGTATCCTTGAATCATCAAATAAATTTCAGAACATGGAACCTTAATAAATAAAATTCAGAATATGAATAATCTGAAAATCAATTCATGAAACAATCATAATCATGCATCATACTTTGAAATAAAACCTAAGCATGATACTAAACATGACATGAATATTATGAATGCATAGAGAACAAGAGGAAATCACCATATGATGCTTTCTCCCCAAAGCTTAGACAAGAGTTCCCAACGTACAAGCACCAAGAAAATCACTGAAGATGAATCCCCAAACCAAGAACTTCTCACACACAAGAGGGAAAAGAAAGGTGAGAAGGGGTGCCAAGAAGAGGGCTTAGAGAAAAAGAGGAAATCTCAACTCTTGTTTCTTGGGATGAGAGGAATGGTGAGCATGGGGGGTTTATATGGAGTTCAAAATGGCATAGAATGGTAAGTTTGGTGTTCTCCTTGTAGGAAACTTGCCAATTCTTCAAAATTTTGTTCCTCCCAAGTATAAGAGAATAGCAAGTGTATTTGGATAATTTTTTTGGAATTTAGAAACCAATTTTTAGATTTTAGAAACTATTTTCTCAGATTTTTTTGGTTATTTTCTATTTTAATTTTAGAGCATTCGATCTGGACTCTCAGATCGTCCTCGAGCACAGCACTCGGATCCTCATTCGCGATCAACGATTATGGGTTTGCGTTGTGCGCCGTTGGATCTAGCAGATTGATCGTGGGTCATTGGATCATGATGATTCGATGCATCCGGGCGTTCGTGCGGGTTTGATCGCAATATTTGGATTGGGTGGATCGATCATGGATCGTTGGATTGTGGTGATTCAGTGATCTGGGCGTTTGGTGCAGACTTGATCGTTGGATCGTAGATCATGCGGATTATGTGCTTCTGCTAGTTGGATGCTGTATACATTGCCCAAAATTACTTTCTAAAGTTCCTATCATCTGGAATTTGCTAATTATAAACCCAATTTCACTTTCTAATCTATGTATATGTGGTTTATTGCACACATCCTTCTATTTATTAAATCTCTCTAATATTTTTCCCTTTCTATTTCTTTAATATTGTATTTATTAGATATTTTTCTGTTTCTTTGATATTTTTTATTGCCAATAATTAATAATCCATATTTTTCTATATTTTTCATTTCTTCATTTCATATATATTTTTTATTTTCAAAGAGGTAAAATAATTATATATGTATATATAATTCACTCTACTTACCTTACATTTGATAATTAACTCTATAATTGTTCCATTATATGCATGATTACAAAATAATTCTTATAAAAATAATATTTAATAATTCTACTTACCTTATATCATTTGTTTGATCATCTTAATACTAAGATTTCGTTTGCCTCCAATTATTTTAGAATCTTTCTCAGTAAATCTTATTTCTCGTTTTTCCTATATAATTTTCACCCAAGAGTCTCAAGAAACCTTTACTTGCTTGTCAACTTTATTTATTTTAAGTTATTTGACAAAATTATGAGGTATTACAGATCCACTGGGCTATGTGCTCACTCCTTTCTTTCTTATTTTTTTTAGGAATGTGAACCCTATGAAGCAGTTGAACATGGATAGTTCTTAAAAAGTTTCTACCTTATTATTTTTAGAATTTTTAAGGGCATGTTGTCCAAAGTTTAAATCTTTCTACTGAAAGGTATTTTGAAGTTTTCTGTTGTAATAATTAGGTTTTTGAAAAATTTTGTACTTTTAATTTTTTTTCTATTATGAATAAAATAGTTTGAATTTATTTATCTCTTTTAATTTGCCTTGATTTTATTAAAGTAAAAATTTTTTATTCTTAAATTTTTATACAAAGGCACGAGATATTAAAAAAGAGAAAAACAAGTGTCTGTCACTTGTAAAGTAACACCAGCCCGACCTGTCACACCCCACTGGGCCCATCGGTCCCACTGGACCTACACCGTGTGGCGGCCGCATGGTGCACCGCGTGGAGGCTGTGACTCACTAGGTACTGTCCCCTCCCCTAGAGGTTTTCCTTCACCTCCACAGAGATTTGAACCTAGGACCTGGGGCTTAAGTACCTAGTTCATTCCTCATCTGCTACCATTGAGCCACTGGCTCAATGGTAATGGATGAGGAATGAACAAGGTACTTATGCCCCAGGTCCTTGGTTCGAATCTCCACGGAGGCGGAGGAAAACCCCAAGGGGAGGGGACAGTACCTTGTGAGTGACACGCCAT
>JAJIYU010015250.1:0-12774 GCA_030144865.1 Tinospora cordifolia
TTTGTTTCATAAAGCTTGTGGCTTAAAAATATACTAATAAAAATAAGAAAAACCAAATACAATGCATCAGTTCAAATGTAACAAGGCATGTGTGAATTTTATTTTTTTGCCGACACCAAGATTATGATTGGATTTTTGGAAAAAAATAACATATAATGATAATAATTTACTGGTTTTAAGATTAAACTTGTCTATTTATAGTGCAATTCAATTAGTAAGAGTTTTAAAAATTTATTTAGGACATGAGGCAAGATAGCATTAATCAAGTTAACCAAATGACCATGAAGATCAATAAGATGAAAAACAAAAAACACGGCGTGTTACCACAAATTTCATGTTTAGAAGTAATAGTCCTCTTTAAAAAAATTGATGAAAATCTCACACAACATTTGAGAGTTCAAATAATACACAAGAAAATTAAAATATTATATGTAGTACTTACTTCATTAGAGTACTTAAACCTCAAATAATAATACTTATATGGATTTTCATTAATAGATAGCATTTCTCAACAAAAAAGAAAGAAATATTTAAACTCCTTCCTACTTCATCTCACCCTTCATCACAACAAAATAATACATAAACTTATTGTTAAGTCTTGTCATCGACATGTAGAACAAAACACACATAAACACATGCACAAACACAACATATATCACACCCCCACCTCCACCCTAGCCTCCAACTTTTAATACCATGATAGTACATAACTAAAATATAGTTGCATGAGCCCCTTATCCGAATGTTCGTACACACTTAACTACCACCATGAGCGGCAAACACAACAACATGACTGCCAAGGAGGAGCTCCACAAGAAGAACATCCTTGTAAAGGTCGAGGACAACAACATGGCTGCCATGGTGGTCTTCCACAAGAAGAACATCCTCCTTGCCATTGTGTCTGTTGTTGACATGGTGGCGGTTGTTGGCATGGTTGCGGTTGCTGGCATGGTTGTTGCCACCAACATTGTTGCATCTGCCAACCTTGGCCACATTGCTGAAATGCCATCTTGGAGCGAGGTGTGGAAGAATTGTAGGTGATATATAGATCCTATATTCACAAATCCAGAGACATAATTATAATGGTAACAACTTTTAGATTCACATCCTAAGAGTGCATCACCTTTAAATATATTATTAAATTATTTTTTTAATCACGCTTATTAGTATATGATTTGAGATTAATATAAACCAAGCTTTTTAGAGAGTTGCGATAAAAACTCTTAACGTGACCAATAACAAAAAGCTCTGGCCCCTTTCTCAAATAAATTCTATGCCAATTCGTTTCTAAGACAAAAAAATACTTTTCTAAAATAACCTTTGCTTCTGCCTATCACGATACTAGAATTCGAACCATTACTTCTATGGTTTTTAAAGATAAAATGAGAAAGTTCATAACTATTTCGTAAGGATAAAAGTGCTAATGAAAACTTTGGAATATCGATTTAGCATTTTATGCATGTCAAAAACGTATAGCTTGTTGTTAGGTTTGAACATGGATTGATCACATTACTGTAGAGTCTGATCAACTGATTTTTTAGAAGGCTACATACCAGTTGGTTTTTAGTCCAAATAGATCATGGCAAAATTCTCTTTTATTTTCAAATTAGGTCCATTGGATTGAACATCCAAGAATTGCATACCAGAACTTTTCATATTTGATAGAACGTTATTAACCAGAAAAAAATTATAATTAAAATAAATAAATAAATAAAACCCCATCTGTATCTTCCTGTTATTTATAGAAATAAATCTGAATGTACTAACACTAATTATAGACTTACATGTCTGACCATCTAATCAGCAAAAAAGTAAAGTAGTAACCACACCATAAAAATAAAAATAAAAATAAATTTAGGTATAATTTGTGTTGAAGCTTAAAACCCTAAAGAGCAAAATATAAATCTGAGCTCAGAGTTCAAGGTTTTCAACGATGGTTAGGTAACTTACGTACACACTGTTAAAGAAGGTTGGCAACGGAGGAAGCAACAGAAGAGAACGATCGAAACTCTCTAAACTGAAACCTCAATAATCTTCTGGGTACCACCGAAGATGAGAACACAAACTGGAACGTCTAAGATGAAGAACCTGTGAGCTTCTGTTTTATAAGCAAGGAGAGTCACCTTGGTCTCATTAAATACGAGTCTGCCCGTGCATTACGCGGTTTTTCCAACCTCGGACACCTCAGCTGGCGAAGGGCTTAACCTCTCTTTTTCTTTTTTCTTTCTTAAAAAAAAAATAATAAAATAAAAAAAATTGAAGAAGTTTGATTGCTTCTATTATTGCTTATTTTTTATTACTTTTAAGTAAGACAAAATTATAAAATTTATTATTTTAAAATAATATTTTTCTTTCATTTTTTTTTCTTATAATTATATATGTTATGAATACCATTTATTAAGTGCTTTAAAAAAATTCTTAAAATTAGGTTCGGCGCAAACAATTAATGCAGAGCCATTAGGCCAGTAATACACAAAAAGTGCTAAAAAAGTTAAAATGAAATTCATTAAAAAAGACTTTTAATCATGATTGTCACCTTTTAACTCTTTAACTAGTACAACAACTCTCTTAAATTCTATTTTAAAAATACTAAATTAATTATTGTAGTTGTATTTTTATATAACTATAGCATTTATAATAGGGTGATACGTATCTCACAGTATAAAAATAAGAAGATAATGATAATTAGGATCAAGTTGATATATATATATATATATATATGACTTTTAAATTTATTGGAAATAGAATGTTTTTTGGAAATAAAAAACAAGACTCTTTCTCTTTTCTAAAAGGGACCCAAAATGAAAATTGACTTTTCAGTTTTATTTTTCAAGGGTAAGAAGATTGGCGGCAATAATAATAATAATAATAATAATAATAATAATAATAATAATAATAATAATAATGATAATGATAATAATAATAATAATAATAATAATAATAATAATAATAATAATAATGGTGATGGAGACAACAAAAATGATAATAATGATAATAATATTAGTGATTGGGAATATATGTATATATAACAATCTTATGATAATTTGAGTGGAGCATTTTCGGATATAGAATTTAAAAATTGGGCTCATGACTACGTATTTAGAAATTAAGAGAGTAATTTCAGGTATTATGGAAAAAGAAGCAGGCGGCATGACTACGTATTTAGAAATTAAGAGAGTAATTTCAGGTATTATGGAAAAAGAAGCAGGCGGTAAATTAAAAAAGTCATATATATATATATATATATGAAACTTCATTGAAATACCCTAAGATGGTGAATGGTCATCTCCAAATAAATAAAGACCTTAATGTGATCTTAACGTACATTGAATGGTCATTACTAAATAAACAAAGACCTCAAGGTCATACATTATAAATAACGACCTTAGTGTCTTACCTTACAAATTGAGTTCTTATATGAGATGTGTACTTAAGTGTAATTAAATATTCTATCTTCTTTCAAAATTTTAAATAAGTTGACTCCTAATCTCTAACAAATAAGTTATTGAGGTCTCATATTATTAAAAGACGAAAAAAGAAAAGAGAGAGACCTTACATTCTCAAGGATATCTTGGTATGAGATACATACAAGTGTGAACTTTACTAATCTGCTCAACAACCTCCAAATAGATGAGATTTACACGTAATTATTTTAAACATTACATTATATAATACATACTAGATAGTGGATGTGACGACCCATATTTTTTATACACAAAATTAACGGGTTCGATGTGTGCATTCTCATGTATTTTTCTAGATGAAAATATATAAATTTTCTTAATTTTCTCTAATTTTAAATCATTAATTGAAGAAAATCAGAATAATTGATAAATATATTTTTTGGTAAGAGAATACGTCAATTATAGAGGAATGTAAGTTTTTAGGAGAAACTATGATTTTTCAATGTGATTATAAAAGTTTTGGGTAATTATTAAATTTTTGAGAGAAAATATGGATTTTTAAGTTAATTATGAAATTTTTTGGAAAATAAATGCATAAATTGGAATTTGGAGTATATTGGAAATGTTGCGATTTTTTAAGAAAACACGATTTTTAGAGCAATTATTAAATTCTTAGGAAGAAAAAATAATAATTTTTTAGGAATTTATATTGATTTTTGGGTAAAATATTGATTTTTGTGTGAAATATGTGATATTTGGGGGGAAAATGTATAAATGTTTGAATTTGTGCTATAATTGGAGATTTTGAAGAAGTTGTGGGGCAAATAAATAGATTAAATGATAATAATAATAATAATAACAAAGGAGAGAATATATATATATACAAAAAAAGAGAACAAGAAAAATGGAAATAGCCCAAAAGAACTCCATTTTTCTGGGCGCACGGGCTCACAATTCTGTGCAGGCTGACCAAATGCATGGGTTGTGGACCGGCAGCCCACGCGTCTGGGTGGCCCACGCGCCCAGGTTATCTCATCCCCCTCTCTTTTCTTCCCTTTTTCTCCATTTTCTAGAATTTTCAGCAGTTCAAAACCAGCTGCGAACCTTTGATCCATGGTTTTAACCATCCAACCAGCCTTTTGATTAGACCAATAAATAAGGACAACAAGGCACCTTGCATAGCAACTTATGAGCCATGTGACACTCCTTTTTTCCATGCAAGAATCCTCAACATACAATAAAACCAGGTTTTGAACAGATTAATTTTTTGTTTCCAAAGTCGTCTTCAGCAACTCATTTTTTCTTCCTCCCATATCTTTTTTCTCTAAAATTATACTCCTTGAAAAGCTTCCACTCCCCTCTACAAAACTGGGGGATCCTTCCCCTAATTGATTACAGGTATATAAAAAATATCATACTCTTAAGAATATTTTCCCCTAGTAGCTCATAAGTCGTAAGGAAGGAAGCTAGTACGGAAATTTGCCCCAGTATTCTTGATAGTAGGAGGGAATAGAGTAAGGGCGCTCACTCTAATAGTAAGAACTATAATACCTGCATCTATATAGTTAGTTATCTTCTTAGAGATGCTATCTCCATAAAGTTAAATAGATTATATGAGTTGTCTTTTAATTGACCCAATTTTGACCTAATTTAGCCCAATTTGACTCGAATTGACCAAAGGTGACCAAAATTGATCATGTTGATCGATTTTGACCAACTTTGACCAGTTGACCAGGTTTGATCGAATTTGATCGAATTGATTTTGGGTCAATCGAGATCAATTAGGAATAGTGGAACAAGGGATTAAGTCACATTCTAAAGAGAACTGAAATTAAGTTTAAACAATGCAGATTCGAGTATATACTGCGAGACTGAGTCGATTGTCAGCAGGACATCTGTACACAAGACCCAAGATGAGTAGTTTGATTTAGGCGTTTACTTTAACTTGCATCCCTTGCATAAAATATGAGTGAAATAGCATGGTTTAAATAGTTTCATGTGATTGAGATACATCGAATTGGTTTTGAAATATGTAGATGTACATAAGTAATGAGACCATAGGCTTGAGGACCGAGCATGAAGTCAAAGTACACAATATGATTGAGATTAGACTCGAGGTTCGATTATGGGTAATATACTGGTCTTACTACTCTCTAAACCACGTTGATTTTTAGGCTTAGTACTCTACTAACAATCAAGTTCCTCGGCAACTAACAGAGAGAAAGGCGTAGTGATAGTCTAGCCCCCTGATACTCCTTTTTCCTTTTTTGGGTCTTTTGTTTAAAGTTGTTCATTTTTGTATATATATATATGGTCAACTGTGTATTTTGAACGAGACAATATGGAGTACAATGATCACTCCTCATAATGTTTGCTTACTTTCGCACTTAAATCTTTAAATTACACTGATATCACTTATTGTTACAATCCGAAAGGCTTAACAGTGATTAGGTAAACTCGACTCAATGAGTGGATTTGTTAGATCACTGTATCGGTCAAGCCGCCCTTCTACCTAGGAAAGGGATCCCAACAATGAATATACGACTTCCTCTCCAAAATATTTGATACAAGTGGTGTTAAGTGTGCTGTGTATATGGAAACATATACTCCTAAAACACACATTATTGATATTGTCCTTAAAAATTATTTGAATAGTTTTGAATTGTTTATTAATACGTGATTGAAAGTGATTTAACGACGTAGAGAAATGCTTCAGGCCACTTACCTTAATGTCTTGCATTACAAGTTAAATTGTTTTTGACGTAAGTGTATTTTAATATTATTAGTTTTATATGTTACCAGCATTACGAATGCATTAGATATTTATTATCTATACAAACGAATAAAGATATTAAAATATTGCATTATGGATATATAAAGACTTTAATGTCGTAAATTATAAGTTATAAAAAGACCTTACATTAATATTCTTTCGATAGATTTCTTGACGTGAGATATATACTAGTGTGAACCTTCCTAATCTACACAACAACCTCCAAGTAGATAAGATTTACACATACGTGGTGGACATTCAAATACTAAATGGTCCGAATGAACACGTCAAAAAGCTGTTCAAAGGGGGCACATTTGACCCCAAGACAAACGTGAATGTTATAATCTTAGAACTATCTCTATTACTCTTATTAAATAAAATATCATATCATCTACGTCAAAGAACACTATCCGCAAGTAACATAAAATAATACTATTTTTCAGTGCTTCCAATTAATCTTACAGAGTGTTTTAGAAAAGTATGACCAGATTTAGAAAATACTATGCAATCAATGTTAATAATGAAGAGTTGTCTGTGTCTAAAAGTAAATAGTTATGTTCACATTCTCTTTTTTTTTTTTTGTGTGTGTGTAATCTCAGCTTAAATAGTGATAATTGCATCGTGAACGACATCAGAGTAATTTCTACGACAAACGATATCAGAGTAATTTAAACATTCATACTGTAAGGTGCGGAAGCAACAAAATATTACATATTGTCATGTCGCAAAAGTACAATTTGACCATTAAACCATTACAGACATACAAAATGTGACCAACCTCAAATAGAAACAAAAAGAAACAGAGGATCACTCCGGGACTAGGCTATCACCACGCCTTTCCCTTGATCTGTCGTTGAGGAACCTAAAATGTTAGTAGAGTAGTAAGCCTAAAAGTCAACGTCGCTCAGTGAGTAGTAAAACTAGCATATTACCTAACCGACATCCAAAAATAGTGCATGTATGTATGATTAGTAACGGTGAAACAATTTCTCAAGAATCATGGTATGTTATAAAAACAGTTATAAACAGTTCAACAGTTTGAAGAAAAATAGTTTAAATACATGCAGCTTAAAACTACATCAATACTAGGGTTCAAATCATCAAATACAATCATATGGTCATCGCTTGAGCAGGTCATGAGTCAAGCGTACCGGCCACTCAAGCGAGTCAAGGGTTAGGCGCATTCATTGAACACCCTAACCCTGCGCTCGGTCCTCAAGTGTCATGCTCGAGCGGGTCTGAGGCTAGGCGCACTGATCATATGCTCTAACCCCGACGCTTGGACCTCAATCCTAAACCAATCACATCGTATACCCTGACCCTGCGCTCGGACCTCGAGCCTATGGTCTCCCTATCAGTGTATAACTACATATATTTCAAATCAATCCTTGTAGCTCAACACAAGAAACCATTCAATAGATGACAATTTCAATCATTTTCCATGCAAGGAATACAGTTAAGATAACAACTAAATTAAACTATTCACCTCTGGTCCCGCGCACCAATGTCCCCTCGACACTCAACTCAGTCCCACGATATATGCTCAAATCTGCATTATGTTAAACTTAATTTCAGTCCCTTTATGAAACACAACTTAATTTTAGTCCTATCGTCCCTAATTAGTCTTAGTCAACCCAATTTCGACTCAGTCAAACTTGGTCAAACTTGGTCAATTTTGGTCAACCTATTCAAAATTGGTCAACATGGGTCAATTTGGGGCAAATGGGGTCAAGGTGGACCATTTGGCTAAAATCCCCCAATTTTCCCACATTAGTAAATTTCCTACTTCAGTACCTATCTGTGTAACAAATTTTCCAATTTTTTTGCAATCAATCCGTACATCGGATTGGCGTAAAACTTTTCAGATTTCATCTAAACTTATCAAATATTCCCCAAAATTTTACTTTGTGATTTTTAGACCTGATTTGATACGTTTTCTAATAGGGATATCAGGGATTTCTATTTCTTGGACTGCATGTGGCAGGCAGTTCCCAATGCGTTTAATTGACCCACTTAGACTTATTGATTTGAATCCAGAATTTTACACAACATTCCTAATTGTTTCATAAATGTATCCTCCAAATTTCAGGTGAGTCAGACATGTCTAAGAATTTTTAAAAATTCATGGCAGAAAGCTGAAAACTTAGGCCTACCACAAATTTTTCAGAAAATTTTCTAAGCACCATAATTCATATTCAACAAGGCATAGTCGCGTGCTCATAAAATCATCAATACAAGGCCTTAGGTTACAAAATTTATACCTACTTGTAGATCTTGGTGTCTAGTTTTTGCACCCGAAATATCGGATCCCCTGGTGTCCTAGCGTGCTTCAAATGTCGCCACAAAGTTGCCCCCAGCACTATATTTTTCTGTCACAGTTGGTAGCAGCCCCTCTTCGCTGTCACTTTTGATATTTTGAGAGGCCAGTTCGTGTTTCACATAAAATAAAAATTAAAGTAGAAATTACAAGCTTTAAAACAAGCTATAAAACCTTAAGAACGGACCTCGAATGACCCAAAAATCAACTTTCCAAAAATCGGACAACACCTCTTTTCTAGGTTCTGCGGTCGCGAACAGCAAGTTTCATGGCCATTTCTGCTCCAAATGGTATATGTTTGTGGCCAATGGCTTAGACCTCCTTGAAGAGAGCAGTGTGAGCTTTCCAACGACTATGAGAACGTCCAAAAAGGACTTTGGATGAGAGAGATATTGAGGTTTGAAGGTGGTGGGTTTGTAAGCGAAAAATGCAGAAAAACTAGATCAAAGATATCTTGTGGCTGGTTTGGACGAGATTTTGTAGCTTGTTTTAAAGCTTATAATGTCTACTTTAATTTTTATTTTATGTGAAACACGAACTGATGGCTCAATGCTCCAGGGAACATGGGGAGCTATTGGGGGAGTGCATTGATGATCAAAACAATGGGCAAAAACCATAGAAAAATTGGTTTTTCCTTGGCTGGTTTTCCAGGATTTCAGCTAAAAATGAGGAAAGGAAGGAAGAAAGGAGAGGGGAAAGAAGGAAAAAGAGGGGAAAGGGAGTGGCGGGCTGGGCTGTGCACCCAGCCCGGCCCACATAGGTCTGGGCAGTCCAGGCCCATGTGCTTGGGCTGCCCAGGTGGCCCAATTTCATCTTGTATTTTTTTTTTTTTGTATTTTTTTTGTTGTTTGTTTTTTTTTTTGTATATGGACACACACACACACACACACATATATATATATATATATATATATCAGAATTTTGCATTTTTTTAAATTATCAAAAATCATTTAATCTTCATTTCTCATCAAAATCTTTAATCATACACTATTTTCGTTATTTATACAATTATTTTCCTAAAAAATTGAATAACCCATCAAAAATTACATTTTTCTATCAAAAATTTCATTAATTTCTCTAAAAATTCTATAATTATTTCGAAAATTCAATAATCAATTTCAAAAATTATTTCTCTCAACAAATCACATTTTTCTTATGATTTCACATATTTTCTCCTTAAATTTGCATTTTTCCTCATTATTCTCATTTTTTCTTCAATAAGAAATTCAAAATTTGAAAAAATTGAGAATAATTCATGTATTTCCATTAAAATTTTTAGAAAAATATACGAAAATACATATTCACAAATACAGGTCGTTACAGTTTCAACCCCAAAAAAGAGCTCTACTTAAATGGATAAATTCCTTAATGTATTGTTGTCAGGACCCCTTTCCTAGGCCATAGGGCAGCCTGCCCGGCATAATGGCTCAACGAACTCACTCATCGAGTCGAGTTTGCCCAGTCACCGTTAAGTCTTACAAATCCTCAACATCTATACACACATCAAAGTAATCGAACAATTCATTCATTAAAACGTGCAAGGGTACAAAATGATACATATCATCATTTTTTTTCCAAAGTACAAATTGATCATTAAGAATTATTGATATACAAAAAGTGACCGACCTCTAATAAGACCAAAAAGAAATAGAAGATCACCTGGGGAACTAGGCCATCACAATGTCTTTTCCCTTGTCAGCTGCCAAGGAACCTGAAATGTTAGTAGAGTAATGAGCCTAATATATAACGTACTTTAGTGAGTAGTAAAATCAACATGTCATAATAACTCATACTCCAAAAATAGTGCATGTATGCATGAACAGTAATGGCAAATAATGTGTAATAGTAAATCATGTAGTAAAACATTTATAAATAGTCAAACAGTTAAAGAAAGCAAATTTAAATACGTGCAGCTCAAAACTACATCAGCACTAGGGTTCAAATCATTTAAATACAACCTTATGGTTGTCGCTTGAACGGGTCATAAGTTAAGCGTACCGGCCACTTAAGCGGGTTAGGAGCTAGGCGTATTCAGCAAAAACTCTAACCTCGATGCTCGACCCTCGAGTGTCGTACTTGAGCGGGTCTACGGCTAAGCGCACTGATCATATGCCCAAACTCCGACGCTCGGACCCCAAGTCTAATCTAATCACGTTGTGTACTCTGACCCCGCGCTTGGACCTCAAGCCTATGGCCTCACTAGGAGTGTATAACTACATATGTTCAAAATCAATCAATGTAGTTTAATCATACGAAACCATTCATACAATGTCATTTTAATCACATTTCATGCAAGGAATACAGTTAAAGTAAACAGCTAAATCAAACTAATCATCTCGGGTCTCTTGCACCGATGTCCCCTCGACACTCGACCTAGTCTCGTGACATACGCTCAAATCTACGTTATGTTAAACTCAATTTCAGTTTCTCTATGAAACACAACTTAATTTTAGTCCTATTGTCCCTAACTGGTCTTAGTCAACTCATATATAACTCGATCAAACTTGGCCAAACTTAGTCAAAATTGATAAACATTAGTCAATTTGGGTCAAATTGGGTCAAGGTGGACCTATTTGGTCAAAATCCCCCAATTTTTTCATACTTAGTCAATTTCCTACCTTAGGTCCTATCTGCGCAACAAATTTGTCAATTTTTCTGCAAGCAATCTGTATGTTGGATTTGTGCGAAACTTTCCAAATATGATCTATACCCCTTCAATATTTCCTAGAATTTTATTTTCCTTTTTGGACCTCATTTGATACATTTTCTAATAGGGATATCAAGTACTCAAATTTTAGATTTTTCATTCTATCGTGCAGCAGATTTTCCAATTTTCCTGTGAGCACTTTGTATGTCCGTTTCGCACAAAATTTTTCAAATATGACCTATACTCCCAAAATATTCACCAGAATTTTAATTTGAGATTTTTTTACCATCATTTGGCCTAGTTTTCATTTAGGATATCAGGCACCTTAAATTT
The DNA here is from genome assembly GCA_030144865.1 of Tinospora cordifolia. NCBI lineage: Eukaryota > Viridiplantae > Streptophyta > Magnoliopsida > Ranunculales > Menispermaceae > Tinospora > Tinospora cordifolia. The sequence continues at coordinate 11,475 of JAJIYU010015250.1, forward strand.
GGCCATTCTCGTGCTATCTGCGTAGCAGATTTCTCGATTTTCCTACGGTCAATCCGTAAATCAGATTGACACAAAACTTTCCATATTTTTTCTTTACCTATTGAATACTTTTTGTAATTTTTGTTTCTATTTTTTGGACCTTTTTTGATGTGGTTTCTGATGGGGATATGAGGAAATTCTGTTTCTCGAACGGCATTCGACAGGCAGTCGACAATGCATCCGATTATCCCACATAAACTTATCGATTTATGAAGAAACTTCTTCTTACTATTACCAGTTGTCTAAGGAACACACCCATTAAAAGTCAGGTCCATTGGACATGGTTAAGAATTTTTAAAAATTCCTGGTAGCAAGCTCAAAATATAGGCATACAACAGATTTTTTAGAAAATTTTTCTAAGCACCATGATTCATATTCAACAAGGCATATTTGTGTGCTTGTAAAATCATCAACACAAAGCCTTAGGTTATGAAATTTATATTCACTTGTAGATCTCAGTGTCAAGTTCGTGCACCCGAAATCTCGAATCCCCTGGTGTCCCCGGCGTGCTTTGAATGTCGCCACAAAATTGCCCCTAGCACTATACTTTTCTGTCACAATAACTAGCAGCCCCTCTTCGCCGCCATTTTTGACACATTTTGAGATGTCAGTTTGTGTTTCTCATAAAATAAAAGTTAAATTAGATATTACAAGCTTTAAAACGAGCTATAACACCTTAAGAACGGACTTCGAATAACCTAGAAATCAATCTTCCAAAAATCGGACAACACCACTTTTCTAGGTTCTGTAATCGCAAACAGCAACTTTCGTGGTTGTCTCTGCTTCAAATGGTCTGTGTTTTTTATCAAAGGCTTGGACCTCCTTAAAGAGGGTAACGAGAGCTTTCCAACGACTATAAGATTGTTCAAAATGGAGTTTGGATGAGAAAGATATTAGAGTTTGAAGGAGAGAGGCTTCACTTGATTTTTCTGCAAAAGCTTGGGGTGAATTGTAACACCCCGGCCCTCCCGCAGGTTCCCTCGGGCCGCGCTCGCTCAGAAGGCGCGCCCGCTCGACTGGAAAGCCGCCATCGCGTCGTCCGTCGAGAGCCGGAGCGCTACTAAAATCATTTATCAGATCTATTCTCAGATTATGTTTCTCTTTCTTTTTATCTCTTTCAGGAAATGAAATTCATTTAAATAGGCATCATTTTTTTTTTGAAATAAACTTCTAAATAAACAAAATGGATAGGTGTTATTTTAAATGAAATAAAGACATCGAGTTCAAATTTAAACAATTTAAAAGTCTCCAAGGTAATCTC
>JAJIYU010015251.1:0-12784 GCA_030144865.1 Tinospora cordifolia
AACAAATTAAAGATAATATAACCATTATAAGAATAAAAGTTTATAATCAAAGTTGGGTTCAAAATATAGTTTACTTGTGTTTGAGCTTTTGAATGTATCATATTCATGTCTCTTCCATTTGAGCTTTGAAGCTGTTGAATCATATCATAAAATATATTTCACTATATAAATTTAAGTAATAATTAAACTACAAAATAATAAACCAAAAAAAATTTTAAGCCTAGTTGGTACCTGTTGAGATTGCATTAAGAGCATGGCAGTCAATGTTTCAACTCTTTCCTTGTGTGCATCCATCTTCTTTGATTTTTCTTCAACAATATTTGTCATTTTTGTTTGATCTTTAATTATATTCTCTAAGACCTTTACTGTAGTACCCCAAATTTTTCAAATGCGTACATGTTGAAAATGATTTTTTAAAATTTTTGAAATAAATGTAAAAATGTTTGAAAACATGTTTTAAATGTTTATTATATGGTATGGTATAAAAATAAAATAAATCAGAATGTTGGATAATGGGAAAAAATGTTGAAAAAAAAAATCACACTGTTAAGGGCATTCACTGAAGGCCGACCACGGTAATCAGTGGAAAATCACAAAAAAAAATTAGGTCACATGGGTGACCGCAGTCCATAAAGTGTCAGCCGTGGTAATTGCACGAGATTTAAAAAAATCCAAGCCTTTGACTTCATCAGTTCATGCACAGACTTTCCCAAATTGTTCCAGAGCTTCAGAGAGACGGTCAAGAGTTGATTCAAGGAAGATCTAAAGGTCTGAGGTAGGAATTTGAACCTCTTAATAATTTCAGTTTTAAATCTATATATTCATTCAAATTCAGTATCCAAAAATGAGGGTTTGAGGGTTTTGATGCATAAGGCGATCCAGAACCAAATAAGTTCGGATCTTCATTCTAAACTAGGGGTTTATTGATTTATAACTGAATCTTGAAAGTTTTAACTGTTTACTTGCAGTTTTTGACGGATCATGAAGAGTTTCATCTATCTGGAGGTTTTTTGAATGTGTAAATCCTTTGATAGGTAATAACTCTCTATCAGCTCATGTTTTGAAGTAGTGACTAGTTTTAAATATGTTATATTTTGAATTTGGAAGGAAATGAAAATAGTTTTGTGCGTTGATGCGGTGAAATGAGGAATCTAAATTTTCGGGGAAAACCCCTTTTATTTGGAATTTGATGAGAATGATCTAGATTTGATGTCTCTGATGGTTATTGATGTAGTTTGGGGATTTTGAGAGATTTGTAGAATTGAATTTGAAAATGTTGACTTCAGATTTGATGAGTGGTGATTGTTGAAGAACGGTGCAAGGTTTCGTCTGGCAATACAGGTGGGGAGGACTTCTTTGCTCATTAATATTATGCGAACTTAGGATATAAAATGTGATGATTGTTTACATTCTTGTACTTAGCATCATGCTAGGAATGTGTGAACTGATTGGAATGGTTGCCATGATGTCATAATGTCCGGTTATGTGCTTTCTAGAATTATGGATTTCTTTAATGTCTATTGAATGATTTATATGATCTAGTTTGCAAAGCTTAGTAGATGTTATGTTGTATGATTTTAAAATCTTGTTTGGAAAACTAAAGAAGATTAATGGCTTATTAAAAACTCCACGTACCGAGGCGATGGACGGTCTGTTGGTACATCACTTGGATTATGATCAGGGTGCAGTCAGGGCGTCATCGTGGGTATTACCAAACTAGGCCAAACTTCGAGTGGCTATGTGATCCTCTGATTTGGGAGATCATATAGTTTCTATATGATTTCCATATCTTCATGGATTGTGGTCTCAGAGGTAAACTTCTATTTGATAAAGATGTTGCGATAGGAGTCTAGGACCACAAGAGGAATTCCAAGGGTGGTTCACTCTTTCGGTTAATTCTTGACAGTGTTCAGACGGATTGATAGAAATAGCCAATTAAGTGATTGAAACGTCCTAATGTAATGAAACCATATGCATGTTTTGTATGTTAGTCTGTATAATGCTAGTGATGTGTAAGAGAGATCCACTCGGCTTTTGAGCTCACCCCATTTTCATTTTTCAGGTACTCATGGGCCTGGCGCTCAATGAGGATTGACCGACCTAGAGACTGGTGGAGAGTTTTTTAGAGATGTTTTATTTTGAACTCTATTTCAGTGTTTTATGTATTTTTAACATGGGCATGTTGCCTAGCTAGTTATCATTTTGTGTAAATAGAATTGTTTTATATTACGAAACACAGTTTGAGACTTTGGTCTGTAAGCCTATTATTTTGTCTATATTATTTATTGAACAAATATTTCATAGTTTGAAATATTATGAATGAATATTGACGCATTCAATGAGTTCAGACGTATGTTTTGAGATTTGAAAGCTTTCCAAGGTACTTTGATTTTTTGTATTATTTCCTATGAAATTTCAATGATATAATTTTGAATGTTATTGGAAAACATATTAAAAGTTTATTTGACAATGAATCTCATATAAGAGATTGTTTTATTTTGAAACGAACAAAGTCACACGTCCCGACGCTCCAACGGGCACACGTGTAGAGCTGTGATGCCGCGTGATGCTCGACTATAGAGCAGCGAGAGACCCGGCGTGGGGGTCGGGGTGTGACAAGTTGGCATCAAAGCCCAGTTAGCAGAATTACTGGGTTGAGATTGACATAGAATGAATTTGATTCTACCATAATAGAATTTCACAGAAATGAAAATTTCATCGGATTTGATTTTCACTGGAAAAGAATTTCTACTGGATTTGACTTTTGAAAAGTGGATAAAATAAGTAGAATCCATCTATTAGGCAGATAGAAGTCTAGAAAAGATTTAGGTGATGTCAACGTGCTCGAGTTACTAGTTGCAGTAGGGTGAAAGTACTGTGGTGGCCCTACAGGTTGAGCTTTACTTTGGTATTAGCCTTGTAAGTTGAGCTCCATTTTGGAAAGGTCCAAAACTTGGGAGCAATGGCATCACATAGAAGTGAGATAGAGTTTGAACTTGGTGATTCAATAGACGAATCAACTAGCCAAGTATTGAAACCCTAAGTTTAGGAAAGTCCGAGTGTTGTTTTCGAGGTATAGTGGATCTGAATAAAAATTGTTACGACACAAGTTAGAGACTGTTAATGTGATAATGCACACTTGTATTGGTGAGGACTCAATTCAGGAGGTATGTAGTATGGGATGCATAGAGATTTAGAGGTATGGAGGAATCTTGGATTTGAAGAATGACGAACCATGTATGGTGAATGATCGATTCTTGGGCAGAACTTGTACACATTGCATTATACTAGTATGGGACAATCACGTATGGTGGGTCTTGCGTCAGCCTTAAGGAGCGAGACACTTGCAGAATTGTAATGTGGCAATGAATAGACTCTTTGGGAAAACTTGCACGCACTGTATTCTATTGGTATGGGACAGTCGCGTACGGTGGGTCTTGCATCATCCTTAGAGATCAGGATTTGGCATAAATATACTAGCCGTAATAGAACATGGATTCCATTATGCTAGTGTGCATTGTTTGATTGTTTGTTGGGTGTTTATGTGTGATATATATAGAATACTATTTTGAGTATTGTTATCTGAATTCCTATATCCACAAACAAATAAAATGCTGTCGACTTAGAAGCGTAAACTCTAGGCCACAGAGACAAATCGAAAAACTAGAGACATGAACTTAGAGTAACAGTAACACGATGAACGCAAAGGGTATAGGTGGTTCTAGAATGAATTATTATTATCAAAAAATTCAAGGCATTCAAATTGAAGTAGAAATGCAGTATGTCATTTCAAATTATTAAAAATTTCTGCTTCAATATGAATAAACTATTGGATAGTGAAAGTAGAACTTTGAATTGTAGATAATGCTGAGAAGAAGAGGACGAGGTAGACCTTGTCGAGGCGGGGCCAGGGAGGAGGCCAGTGATGAGCCAGCTCAGAGAGATGAGGGTGTTACGGGGACAATCATACCCGCTGTTATTACTATATCACCAAATGTACTAGCAAATATGATATGGAGAGTAGTGGATCGGGCCATGATGAGTTGGTATTCGGCAGAGTCCTCACAGCCTCCAGCCAAGCCTCCAGCACTCGTACAGCTACCGACACCATCACCAGTATTGTCAGAGCTAATGATACCAGCACCAGTACCATTACAGCACCCAACACAGACTTCGAGCAGATCTGCTAGCTATGATAAGGAATAGAGAGACCTAGTGATAGAGTTTTAGAAGCTGCGTCCTAGTTCTTTTGAGGGCTTAGCAGACCATGTAGCAACTGATAGACGGTTCATCGAGATGGACAAGCACCTGACGGTGATGGGGGTGACAGGACCCAGGAGAGTAGCATTGGCGATGCATTAGATGGTAGGGCCAACCTACCATTGGTGGCAAATGATCATGAGTGATCCCACCATCGATGAGTCAACGATGTCTTGGGATGAGTTCAAGACATTGTTTTATGAGACTCTTTTCTCGTCAGCACGGAGGGCTCAGCTACGATCAGAGTTTAGTAGACTGACACAAAGGACCATGACAGTCTCCGAGTATGAGCAGAAGTTTATCGAGCTGTTTAGGTTTTGCTCAGAGGTGATTATAGACGAGCAGTCCAAAGCACACAGATTTATTGAGGGCCTAAGACTTGACATTAGGAAGTTGATCACACCATTGAGAGTGGCTACCTTCAAAGAGGTAGTTGTGAGGGCACAGTTTGTAAAGAGAGATCTAGAGTTCGAGCTGTCTCTAGGAGTAGACAGAAGAGACCACATCCAGATCAGACTTCAGGAGCCCCATAACAAAGATGGGGTAGACAGTAGCCAACCAGAGTTACTACTCGTAGTCAGACTTTAGTTACCAGACAGTAGCAGCAGCAGACTGCATCTGATTAGATGAGCATTGAGCAGAGAGAGCAGGCTATGAGGTTAGGACTTTATTTTGTATGCAGACAACCAAGACATGTAGCCAGGAGTTGTCCTACTAGGGCACCAGCCTCAGCTCAGCAACAGTCAATGCAGGGACAAATTAGCTGCCCATAGCAGAGGCAACAAACATGTTCTTAGACGCGGCAGAGAGACCAGGTCAGACTCTATGTAGTAGACATACAGACAACTCCCATTCCTACAGTGGAAGGTACATTTTTGTTGTTTGGTGTTGCTGTACATGTGTTGTTTGACTCTAGTGCCACAAGATCTTTTATTTTTAAGGAGTTAGTAAACCAATTGAGGTTGGTTACAAGCCCATTGGCTATACCATTGGATGTGATCATGTCGATAGGCGAAATAGTGAGTTCGGGGAAGTATTGTCGAATTGAACTCAGATTCGGAGACCAGATGATTCCAATTGATCTCTACTTACTTCACTTTTGTAGCTATGACTTGATATTGGGAATGGATTGGTTGACCCAATATCAGACACAGATAGATTGCCAGAAGAGGCGAGTCAACATAAGGTTGCCATCTGGGAGATAGTGAAGATAAATGGGGATATGCAGAGGTTGCCTAGGAGCTCGATGCTAGCACTATTGTATTCTATTAAACAAAAGGAGGACTTTAGGCAGTTGCTAGATGAGGATGTAGAAGGAACCACAAATATTCAGAGGATCCTGTGGTGTGGGAATACATAGAGGTGTTCCAGAGGATCTACCTGGGGTTCCACCGCATAGGCAGGTAGAGTTCAAGATTGAGTTACATCTCGGTACCAACCCCATCGCTATTCCACCATATAGAATGGCACTGGTGGAGTTGATTGAGCTAAAGACTCAATTGGATGAGCTTTTGGCGAAGGGATTCATTAGACAGAGTGAGTCACCATGGGGAGCTCCAACCTATTCGTAAGGAAGAAGGATGGATCCATGACACTATGCATAGACTACCGGAAGCTGAATCATGTCACTATCAAGAATAAATACCCACTGCCTAAGATTGATGACCTCTTTGATCAGCTCAGTGGAGCACAATATTTTTCTAAGATAGATTTGAGGTCAGGGTATCATCCACTACGGATCAGGGAGTCAGATATACAGAAGACAACATTCAAGACGCAGTATGGCCACTTCCAATTCACAGTCATGACATTTGGCTTGACTAATGCTCAAGCCGCATTCATGGATCTAAGGAATAAAGTTTTTAGCCAGTCCCTTGATCAGTTTGTCATAGTATTTGTTTATGACATTCTAATATATTCTCGTTCAGAGGATGAGCACGCACAACATTTGCATAGCATTTGCATACTATTTTGGAGACCTTGAGGAAGAATGAGTTGTACACAAAATTTAGCAAGTGCGAGTTCTAGATGAAGCAGGTCAAGTTTTTTGGCCACATTGTCTTAGTAGAGGGAATAGCAGTAGACCTGGAGAAAGTACAGGTAGTATCTGATTGGAAGCAACCCACGACAGTCACAGAGATCAGGAGTTTCCTTGGGTTGGCTGGATACTACTGTAGATTCATAAAAGATTTCTCCAAATTAGCGGGTCCAATTACAAAGTTAACTAGAAGGGATGAGAAATTCATTTGGAATGATAAATGTGAGCAATCCTTTCAAGAGTTGAAGAAGCGGTTGAATACAACACCAATACTGATCACACCTACTCCTGGTACGAAATACATCCTATGTACTGACGCGTCGCTTAGCAGTCTGGGTACAATACTGATGCAACAGGGACAGGCAGTGGCTAATGCTTCATGACAGTTAAAGCCACATGAGCAGAATTACCCCACACACGATCTGGAGCTTGCAGCGATCGTGTTTGCACTTAAGATTTGGAGGCATTATCTATATGGTGAGAGTTTTGATCTCTATTCAGACCATAAGAGTCTCAAATATATATATATATATATATATATATATATATACCTAGAAGAAATTGAATCTTTGACAGAGGAAATGGATTGGGTTCCTCAATGATTATGACTTTCAGCTCCACTATCATCCCGACAAGGTGAATGTTGTTGTAGATGCTCTTAGTAAAAAATCCAGCATGAAGGATGAAGAAGTGGGACAGATATATCAACTGATTAGTCAGTATAATTTGGGTATAGACATTGATGAGAAACAGGAATATATGTGTGCAATTACTTGCTAGCCTGATATTTTATGCCAAATCAAAGATGAGCAGAGAACTAATAAGCGGATTATGGATCTGATTGAGGGAGTCAAACAGTGCAAGCATACAGACTTCAAGCTTGATATGTAGAGGGTGTACTCAGATTGGGGAATAGAATCTGCGTGCCAAGTTCTGGACAGACGAAGGAAACCATACTGGATGAGGCACACCAGACAAAGTATACTATGCATCCAGGTGGTGACAAAATGTATCAGAATCTGAAGACAACTTTTTGGTGGCAAGGAATGAAGAGAGACATAGCTAAGTATGTCTCCCGGTGTCTAATTTGTCAGCAAGTAAAGGCCAAGCACAGAAAATCATCAGGACTATTGTAGCCACTTTCGATCCCAAAATGGAAGTGGGATAATATTGCAATAGATTTTGTTAGCTGCCTGTCAAGAAATCACAAGGAGGAAGACACTGTGTGGGTCATTGTAGATCGATTAACTAAGATGGCACATTTTTTACCTATTCGATCTATTGATACAGTAAGTAGACTGGGTGAGCTTTATGGTAGGAAGATTGTGCGGCTTTATGGCGTCCCCAAGATGATAGTGTCAGACAGAGATTCCAAATTTACATCTCAATTCTGGCAGAGCTTACAGAACGAATTGGGGAGCAGATTCACCATGAGCATAGCCTTTCATCCGCAAACAGAAGGGCAGTCAGAGAGGGTCATACAGATACTGGGAGATATGCAGAGAGCATGTGCCATGGATTTCAAAGATAATTGGAGCAAACATCTATATCTAGTTGAGTTTGCCTATAATAATAGCTCTCAGGCAAGCATCAGGATGGCTCTATATGGGGTGTTCTACGGTAGACCCTGTAGATCACCATCTTGTTGGGCAGATTTTGAGGATCAGGTACTCACTGGACCTGAGTTGATTAAGGAAATGAACCGACAGGTTAAGCAAATCCCAAAGATACTAGCTACTGCACAGAATAGACAGAAGAGCTATGCTGACAGGAGGAGGAAACCCCTAGAGTTCCAGCCAGGTGATCAAGTATTTTTGAGAGTTAGTCCACAGAAAAGAATCTGACAGTTTGGAGTAAAGGGGAAGCTAGCACAATGGTACATTGGTCTATTTGAGATCATTAGACGAGTCGGTGCATGCGCTTATGATTTGGATTTGCCGAACAGATTGTCATCAATACATAATGTGTTCCATATATCGATGCTCGGGAAGTATGAGCCAGACCCTTCTCATGTTATACAGTGGGAGGATGTAATACTTCAGGACGATGCTACTTACGAAGAGCCAGTGATTTGAATTCTTGATCGTAAGGTGCAACGTCTCAGGACCAAGGACATACCCCTAGTCAAGGTCCTGTGGAGGCATCATAACCTAGAGGAGGCGACCTGGGAATTAGAGAGCGAGATGCAGAGGAAGTACCCAGATCTCTTCACCAGGAACACTTGACTGGACACATTACGCAGGTATTCTCTATTTAAATTTGGAGGAGGAAATTTCTTTTAAGAGGGGTAAAACTTAATACTCCAAATTTTTTAAATGCGTACATGTTGAAAATGAATTTAAAAAAAATTTGAAATAAATGTAAAAATGTTTGAAAACATGTTTTAAATGTTTATTATATGGCATGGTATAAAAATAAAATAAATCGGAATGTTGGATAATGGGAAAAAATGTTGAAAAACAAAATATCACAATGTTGACCGTGGTCATTAAAAGCCAACCATGGTAATCAGTGGAAAATCACGAAAAAAAATTAGGTCACATGGGTGACGCAGTAATTGTGCGAGATTTAAAAAGATTCAAGCCCTTGACTTTGTCATTTCACGCACAGACTTTTCCAAATCGTTCTAGAGCTTCAAAGAGACAGTCCAAAGCTGATTCAAGGAAGATATAAAGGTCTGAGGTAGGAATCTAAACCTCTTAATAATTTCAGTTTCAAATTTTTATATTCATTCAGATTCAATATCCAAAAATGAGGGTTTGAGGGTTTTGATGCATAAGGCGATCCGGAACCAAATAAGTTCAGATCTTCCTTCTAAACTAAGGGTTTATTGATTTAGAACTAAATCTTGAAAGTTTTAACTATTTACTTGTAGTTTTTGACGGATCATAAAAAGTTTCATCTATCTGGAGGGTTTCTAAAGGTGTAAACCCTTTGATAGGTAATTACTCTCTATCCACTCATGTTTTGAAGTAGTGACTACTTTTAAATATGTTCTATTTTGAATTTGGAAGGAAATGAATATAGTTTTGCGTGTTGATGCAGTGAAATGAGGAATCTAAATTTTCGGGGAAAAACCCTTTTATTTTAAATTTGATGAGAATGATCTGGATTTGATGTCTACGATGGTTATTGATGTAGTTTAGGGATTTTGAGAGATTTGGAGAATAGAATTTGAAAATGCTGATTTTATATTTGACGAGTGGTGAGTGGAAATGTGATGATTGTTTACATTCTTGTACTTAGTATCATGCGAGGAATGTGTGAACTGATTGGAATGGTTGCCATGACGTCATAATTCCCGGTTATGAGCTTTCTAGAGTTATGGATTTCTTTAATGTCTATTGAATGATTTATATGATCTAGTTTGCAAAGGTTAGTACATGTTATGCTGTATGATTTGAAAATCTTGTTTGGAAAACTAAAGAAGATTAATGGTTTATTAAAAACTCCACGTACTAAGGCGATGGACGGTCTGCTGGTGCATCATTTAGATTATGATCAGGGTGCAATTAGGGCGTCATCGTTGGTATTCCTAAACTGGGCCAAACTGCGAGTGGCTGTGTGATCCTCGAATTTGGGAGATCATAGTAGTTTCTATATGATTTCCACATCTTCATGGATCGTGGTTTCAGAGGTAGACTTCTATTTGATAAAGATGTCGCGTTTGGTTGTGTCCAGGACCACAAGGGGAATACCAAGGGTGGTTCACTCTTTCTGATAATTCCTGACACCATTCTGACGGATCGACAGAAATAACCAATTAAGTGATTGAAACGCACTAATGTAATGAAACCATATGCATGTTTTGTATGCTAGTCTGTATAATGCTAGTGATATGTAAGAGAGATCCACTGGGCTTTCGAGCTCACCCCATTTTCATTTTTCAGGTACTCATGGGTTTGGCGCTCAGTGAGGATTGACTGACCTAGAAACTGGTGGAGAGTTTTTTCAGAGATAATTTATTTTGAACTCTATTTCAGTGTTTTATGTATTTTTAACATGGGCATGTTGCCTAGCTAATTATCATTTTGTGTAAATAGAACTGTTTTACATTCCAATCGAACTTGATTCACTTCTCATTCCAATCGAAAATTTTCTATCAATAATTTAATAAATATATTTTATACTATTTTCACTTTGTTTTACCAATTATGTCATTTTTACTTAAAAATTTTATTATTGCTCAAATATTTTTTGTAAAAATTATTTTATTAATCTTCATTATTTTCTAACCCTTCAAAAAATTGGGTAATTTTCCCCATTAATTTTACCTATTTATTTTTTTTATAATTTAATATACTATATTTTCATTAAAAATCATATGCTAATGAAATTCTAATTTATCATTTTTCTATTTCAAATAAGAATTTCTAGCAAGATGATTATTCTAAGATTTCATATACTTTAGATCGTGTTACTTATTGTCGGGACCCCTTCTCTAAGGTGAAGGGCGAATTGACTGGCACAATGCCTTAACAAACCCACTCATAAGCCGAGCTCGCCAAACTATTGTTAAGCCTCCTTCACACCCCATACACAACATCATCAAAGTAATCACAAGAGATGCAAAAGTAACTAAAATAAATAATTGCACTAAAATTTTAAGTTAAACAAAAGTTAACTACATATAGTCTCCTCAATATAATAGTAGCGAAAGGGTTTAAGTCAAAATATATACAATAGCTTCCTTACCCTCTATACGTATGACTAACTCTCCAAATAATGAACTACGTAGAGAACCTACAAAAATAACCCGAGATTGCCACTCTACACTATAACCACCTTTTTCCCTTTATCAATAGCAGAAGAACCTAAAATGTAATGAATGCATGAACAAATAATATTAACCGAGTGAATGCAATAGTTAATGAATTTTAAATCCATAATACAATCGTGTACCTTCCATCTTAAAAACAATTTTAATGATGAAAACACATGTTGAAGCTCTCACTAGCTTCTGAGGCAATAATAAATCATCTCGAACAAGCTTACCAAATAGTTAGGCATATTCTCATATAACATCACAAGGATTTGCCAATTCCTACTTTATGTATGGTGACCTTAGATCCTCAGTAAGTGAGCCAATTGAGAACTCGCATAGAATGTACCTCCCGGTACAGCGACATTCAGTCCTTAAGCTCAACCACATCTAATACTTTAACCTGTACCATCAGACCTCGAGATTTGGTGCACATTTTCATTTAAAAATCTATTTAAAGATATTGTAAATGCATTGCAATATGTAATAACATTTCATGTATGAATAGAATAACAAGTTTAAGTGATAAATTAGAAACACTACTCACAAGGATACTTAGCTCCCGATGCTCCTTTAGTGATTGGTTGCATCCCTCTGACGTTTAATCTTATGTAATCAATGTGGTTTCTTAATATATATATATATATATATATATATATGTATGAAACTTGTCTCAAATCTAACTTTATGGTCCTTGATCAATCAAAGGATTGACTCAATCAATTGTGGTTCATTCATGGATTTGGTCAATTTTAGTCAATACGGTCAACTCTAGTCAAGCTTAACACTCACTGACCTATATGATCAATAGGATCAACATGGTCAACGAGGTCAATCAGTGTAATAAGCCCTTAATATTGACCCAAAACACTAAAAATCTATACTGTTAGCACGTGTCCCGCTCATGGTATAGAATAACCAACCTTTTTTCAAAAATTTGGCAGTTTCATCAGTAAATAGAAAATTTTTAAATATTTCTTATATTATGCATTTCTTTCATGATAAGTATTTCATAAAGTTATATATAACATTATATAACCTTATATACAATTTTATTCATTAATCCTTAAATTTCATAAATACAAATTTAATATATCAATTGACCTCTAGAAATCTTAATTTTGGTATCATTGAGTTCAAAATTTCATTTTGGACATTTCAATATCCACCACTAAAATTTCAGTGTTAATAGGTATACCCCCTATGCGTTGACTTTTAATTACGAGAATAAATTCTTAAGGCCTACATAAATACTAACAAATTATATATCTATATTTTATTCGTTGATCTGAACACAATGATATATATATATATATATATATATGTATTGTATAGTTTTACTCTTAGTAAAAATATACCCTAATTTTGGGTCACATAATTGACAAACACTTTTATTAAAAACTGTACTAATAAAATTATAATTTATAACTTTCATAACAATTCTAAATTGAAAAAAGGTAAAAATAATTTACCCAAAGGGGCAGATCTTCGAGAAAATATTGGTTTTTTCCTTCTTTCATTTTTTTCTTCCTCTTTTTCTCCTTATTTTACTCTTTTTTCTTTTCCTTTTCCCTCTTGGATTTTCTTCTTTTTTTTTTTACTTTCTTTCCCACATGCAACTTGAGAGAATGAAGAATGAAGCAATTAGTAATCCTTTTTATAAAAATGCAATTTGGTGGGTCCCCCTCATTAATGTTAAGCTAACCACCTTTTGCTCTTTTCCT
>JAJIYU010015252.1:0-12771 GCA_030144865.1 Tinospora cordifolia
AGTGTTCTGACATAATTAAGAATTTTGTGTCAATCGTGATGTCACCTAAAAAGGGCTCACAACAGTTATCAATAGAAAAGTTCTTTCAACATAATTTTCTCTATCTTTAAGGCTCAACCTTAAGGCTTTTGATTAAAAAAATATTGAATCATGTCCACTTAACCTAACTCCGTCGGTGAAATGCTTATATTTGAGTCTCTATATTTCTATCAAACATGGACCCCTTACCTTTGCATTCATCTATAGCATTTAAGTAAGGTACTTTCAACTTTAAACACAGCCCCAGTCTCAAACACGACAAAAGAAAGGCCAAAGACTAGTGAGGAGCCACCATTAGAGGCCCACATATGGATCTCAAAGCTAACTCCAATTAAGCCACAAGGACTGAGGAGTATTAACCCCTTGTGACAATACATTTCTTCAACCTCATGATTGAGTAAGCATTTAGTTAAGCTAAATATGACACCCAATTAGAGAAACGATTACAAATTTACAATACCTTCTCTACATTAATTTATTTATTTTAAAGGAGGACTTTTGATATGTTGGAGAGACTAAAAACATTGCATAATAGTGCAAAACTGAAGCAATTAATTATATGCCACAGAAGTGACAATTTGAGATGGGACTTTGGCTGCCGAACCCACCAGCTACAGCTGGGCCCCTCCCAAAGCAATCAATACACCCGGGCTCACCACCATGTGCCACACACACGAGCCCTGTCCTAATCCTACTTCTCATCCCAACCCTTCCCTTCCAAACACACAACTCTTCACAAGCTTCCCTCCAATCCAATGGTCAATACGGAATTTCAAGTGGGCATGAATTATACATATACGTGTGTGCGTGGGTGGGGGTGTGTGGCATTGCAAGAAGAAGTGACAGATAGCAGAAGCAGAGAGGAACGGATGGAGAAGAGCAGGTCGTTCCCATCTTGCAGTGGGATTAGCATCAGCCGTGGTGTTGCAGAAGAGACGAATAGAGCGTATAGCTTCAATGGACCAAGCAACAAGGCCCATATAAAGTTGAGGTGTTCCAGCAACCCTGAGATCAGAAGGAAGAAGCGCGTTGCTTCTTACAACGCATTAGTCGTGGAAGCTAAGTTAAAGTCATCGGTTCGGAACAGCTTCAGGTGGATTAAAACTAAGTTGATTGGAATTTGGTGAAAAATCACATATGATTTTGGTCGTCAATAACTAGCTAGCTAGTAAATGATTACCTCTTCTTCTTTTGTGGGCATTCTGCTTCTTCTGTTATACATGTATCAACAAACTGTGAGTCTGTGACTGTGAGAATGAGAAGTGCTGATTTTGTGTTTTTGGGAAAAAAAAAAAAAGGAAAAAATTATCAAACGTTTTACTGACAAGGTTGGGAAGAGTTGTGCGTAAAGAAAGTTGCAATTGTTTAATCTTGAAGTGGTGATTGCTTAAATAATTCTCATTCCATTGAATTGCTCTGTTTCAACCAAAGTAGGTAGAGAGCTTGAGTTCTCATACTAATCACGTCATTTTATTTTAAAATACATATTGAAAGGAAGATGTGAAACAAATGCAAACACAGTATGCCTCAACCTCCTCCTCTTATTCACCCCAAAAGAAGATAAACTTCCTACTTAATTGCTCAATAATAATCAATCAAACCAAAACAAAATAAAAATGAAAATATGAATGACGACTCATAATTCATTCCTTAACAGGATCATAACTAAGTCATGCTCTTTGCTAAGTGGTCTAATCACCCATAGCATATCTTCTAGGCGTTCTTTCAGTATCCAACTGCCGGAAATCTCTTGTGGACATTGACCTCCTCTCCAGCTTTAACCTGTTGCCTTCATTGTAGTTCTTAATATTGCTTGTTATGTTGCCAATTGTAGGAGGAAGGTTTTTAATGTTCTTGGTGGCATTTGGATGGTAATCTGTTCTTGGGGTGTCCTTTCGAGAAGAGGGTACAGCATGGTATAATGGTGGAGTGGAACCATCTTCATTCCTGTTTCGTTGTGCACTGGAGGAAGTACTAGCTGTGCCACTTCCTTGGCCAGAAGACTTTGGTCGTTCTGTGTTCTTTTCCTGTGCCTGATATAAATAAAACTAGGCATGAATGTCACATCTTATGGTGCAATTCGTTTGGTACTTCTTACCATAGATAACACGTTAGAATTCCCAGATAAAGCCAATCACATTTACTCGTCAGCAGCTTTCCCTCCTGGAGATAACTAAGCTACTGCTTCCTCAACAACACTTTGCAATATTTGATTTGACTGTAAATTTTTCTATGTTTCTAGTCTAAATTAGTATTGATTTCTAAGTTTCTAGTCTCTTTTGGAAACTTGTGCTTAATAATGATGAAACTGACCTCTTTGGAGGATCCTGTGTCTGCTTTGGACCTTTCAGTAGAAGTATCCTTTGCCCTTGAACGTTCATGAGGCACTCGAGACTGATGTTTCAGTTTTAAGGTCCTATTCCTATCATGTAGAAGAAATAGATGAATACAAGAGAAATCAAAGAACCATAGTTTATGATCATCGGAGTCAAGTATTTACTTTTTCCTATCACTGGCCAGAGCTGTATCCTCTTCCCTTTGATTAGATTTTGGTAGATCTGAGAGGCTGCACGCCAATGGGCTTGTGGTAAAGAACTGCAAACATGGAATCATGTCTTAATTTGCACAGTACATCCTGAATTCTAACATAAATATTGTGATACATGAAAAGTGTATTCAGTTCAAACTAGTTTCTATGTATCAGACTGGCATGTAAAGAAGGCTACCGGAGAAGCTAATGTTACCAAGAAATGAGTTAGCAATTTAGCTGTGTTCATTAGAAAATCAAATTTCTTAGGACTTAAAAGTGAATCTCTGGTAGCGTTTGAATGTGTTTGATTGCTAGAATTGATTCTAATGATTTGTTGTGCTCATATAGAAGTCTCTTCTCTCTTTGTAAGTTTGTGTTTTATGTTGTGCGATAATGAAAGTTCTAGGCATTATAGATCAAAACATACTTCACTTTGTAGAGCAGACGCAGCAGTGCCACGATATGAAGGATCTAGTGCTAAAAGGGTGGTCAACAGACCCAAAGAGGATGCGGGAAAATCGCGAAAGGCCTCTACAAGAGTAGGCTTATATGGCTGTGGCGGCCTAAAGCTTGCAGGAAGCTTCCATTTTTTCCAGTAATCCTCTGATGGTGATCCACACAGTTTGAAAATTCTGTGAAGTTGCTCAACCTGAATCATCAAAAAGCTTGACTAATGAAACAATTTGAGACAAACATATGGACAATACAAAGGAGAAAAGAAGAATGCCAATTTACCTCAGTTCGGCCAGGCAAAATTGGTTTTCCCACAAACATTTCTGCCATAAGACACCCACAACTCCAAAGATCAATTCCAACTCCATAATCTGTGGCACCTAATAAAAGCTCAGGAGCTCTATACCAGAGCGTCACGACTCGATTTGTGAGCGACTGTTTTTGGGTAGGATCAAAACAGCTTGCAAGCCCAAAATCTGCAATTTTTAGGACGCCATCTCGGTCAATCAACAAGTTTGATGCCTTAATATCTCGGTGCAAAATCCCCCTTTCGTGACAGTGCTGAACACCTGAGAGCAATTGCTGCATATAGCACTTGACCTGTGGTTCAGTGAACCTTTCTTCGGGGCGAGATATGATTCTTGCTAAATCTGATTGCATGAAATCAAAAACGAGGTAGAGACTATAGTGCATTCTCGATGTTGCTAGCCCTTCTAATTTTACAATATTAGGGTGATCTAACTTCTGTAGAATCGTAATCTCTCGTGCCATAAATCTCACACTTTCCGGTTCTGAGGTGTCAAACTTCACTTTCTTCAGGGCTACAATTTTACCCGTTTCCCTGTCTTTAGCTTTATACACATTGCTATAGGTTCCTTGGCCTATCTGTAATATCAAAAACTCAGAACAAAATTCATATATCTCAGCTACCATCTTCTACAAATGAGTTTGTCAGTTTAATTCGTCAAGCACAAAATTTAAGTTGCAAACATAGCAGCAATTCCGATCACAAAATGAGAATCTGCATTATGTATGTCACTGTGCAATCCTATGAAGTTTGTAAAGATTGACACCAAGTGGAACAGTGTGCCCAACTAGTATCCGTTATCCATTCTAAAAGAAAGGGAATGCTTTCTTTATCTATCTAAAAGCTAAAATTAAAGCAGTAAAAGAATGCTTTGATCTTCTAAATATTATTTTCAATTAATCCCAGGAAAGAAATGCTAAAGGCATGAAATAAGGGTGATTTTCTGGAGCTTTGAATGAACCATTGAAGATACTAAAAGCTCCCGCGGTACTGAAAAATGCTCTTTATCTTCCATTCTGATAAAAGAAATGTCAGGAACAAAACAGAAACTGAGGGAAAAAATACACAAGTGAAAAGTAGTTTTCAGCTCACCTTGTCAAGCTTTCTATAAGATTCCACACTCTTTGGAACCAAACCTGCAAGCACTTCACTAGAAATATTATCTATAAGCCACTTTGGCCACCCATCAACAAGATCGTCCCCCATAACTTGTCTCTTTGAAGAAATCCGCCCTGACACGTTGCCACCGCCACCACCTCTGCCACCTTCTTTCCCTTCTTCTCCAACCATGAACCGTTGTTTCCCTTCACCGCCGCCACCACCGGCACCAACCACCACTTCCTCCTTCCTAGAATCCAAATTACCACTGTGAGTACCACCTACATGCCTATGATGCCGCGCATTTGATGCCTTGGCAAGTAGCACAGCTTTCTCCGCCACCAGTCTCCGGTGCCTGCTTGTGCTGCTGCCACCTCTCCTTTTTGGGGCATACCCGTAATCTAACTTCATCCTCTCGAGCTGGTTATCGACCTTTCCATGCTCTGGAGACGGCGTGGACAGCTTGGCCTGAACACAGCCCATGGGATGCTAGTGTTAGTATGCGTTAGTTAACTAGTTAGTTAAGGCAGTTATTTTCAAGATCTCCTAAAACTAATAAACATGATGGAGAGGAGAAATGGATGCAGCAGCAGCAGCAGCAGGGTAGTGGTGTTGTGATCATTATAAAAGAGAAAAGTGGAAGATTGGAGGGCACTGGGAGTGAAAAGCCTGCACTGTAGAAGTTAGCAAGAAGGTGATGAAAAAGAAGAATCCAAAGTTGCCGTCTCTGGCCGGCTCTTTTTTATTTGGAAGTTGAAAAAGCTTAGGATACTTCATTTATAGCTATCTCCGCTTAGAACTGTAGGATTCTTGGGAGTGATAAGAGAAGGCGTTTAATTTGTTGTTGTTCCAAATGTTTTTCAATTCCTTAAATGTGTTGAAGCCAACATACTTAACTGCCGTGTCATGTTCATTAATGAGACAAGAAGATAAATGGGGAATTAATAAGAAGTATGCCATTTGAAAACTAAAACACAAGCAAGATTGCAGAGATTTATATGTAACTAGAGCTCTTGTTTAAATAATTTTCTTTAAAAGTACCCAAAAAAAAAAAAAATGGGTCCTTCATTTTTACTAATCTAATTCCTATTTTTTAAATGCAAATTCATTAGGCACAATATATGTTGGATAAGCATATAATATATATTTAATCAGTGCTCTTTATACCTTGCAATTTTTTTCTTCATCATCTTCTATGAATAATTTTGAAAAAAAAGACTGTATTTAAAAACTTAAATATTCAATATAAAAATCAAAGAAATAATTAAAGTTTTACTATATAAATTATTTTTAACTTAATTAAATATGTGACAAGCTAATGCAATAAAAAAAAAGAAGGTGGTACTATGATATTTCATATACTAAACGAATTTAATAAATTCTCAAGTAAATCACTTATCCTTTTATGTATAATGTTAATTTTGCATGGTTGAAGGCTTTAAATTAGAAATTATACATGAATGAAATAGTATATATCAACTTCAGAAAGTGGACCAAATGATTTTTAAATCAAATAATCCAAGAACAAAAAGCTAATTTACATCCATTTCTAAAGCAACAGGTTGGTGATAATTATGATATGGACTTATCAAACAAAGACATGTCTTCTCTACTCACTTTTTTCACCACCCCCTCCTTCCTTTATCCAAGAAAACTAAATAATAATTAATAATAACAGCTTTTTTTTGGGTTATAATAATCACTAGCTTTTACTTTTTCACATCAAAAGATATAAGTAAATCGTGACAAAAGAACAATACAATAATTTAAGTCAAAGTGAAACAAATTTCGAAAACAATTGTTCAATACCTTTTTGACGTTTTTAATGATTTTTTCTGACTCTTTGTTCTCCTTTTTAGAGAGAACGAAGACTTCACACAATAGCAAACAAAATATTAAAAAGAAAAATGGAAATATATATATTATAAGAATGCAGGCATTCATATTTTACTTCCAGGTATAATAATTACAAGAACCAACAGGAGAAAGACTTGGCATACATTACGTGAATCCTGCAAGATTTTTTGCCTCCCAGACATCTTTGATGAGTATACAAATCCAGGAAATTTACTTTTCATCATCCGGATTGGTTGCCTAGATTTATGAATATACAAGAGGAAGGGAACTTTTTTTTTTTTTTTTTTTTTGAGAGCCCTGTTTGGTGTGGTGAATCGTATAGGATTTTTTTTTTTAAATGAAATATAATTTAACTGTTTGGTGCAAAAAAATATAATAAGATAAAAATAATGTTATCGATGAATCCTATTCTTTATGCTACTATTTTAAGCATCTTTATTTTTTATGTTCAAATAGGATAAAATGAAAATGTGATTAAAAGAAATCTTTGTCCAAGATTGCTCCCAAACAGCGAATTAAAACTTAAAAAATATCATTCGATTCCCATATGTCAAACAAGCTGTTAGAGCACATTCTATGAATAACAGCATTAATCCTTACAACAAAAGGCATGTAGAGCCCATAAACAATACTTTTCATTCTTTTTATGCCTATTTCATGCACGTCAACACTAATCTGGATTAAAATAGAAAGATTCAATAGATAAGTTGTTATTGGGTGTTAGCCATCTTGATTGATGGATCAACAATTTGAAGTACTTTTTTCTCAATTGTTCCTGATGAACCAGCACTTATTAATAGGTGTTAGGAGAACTTGGTTGATCGGTAAGAAGCCTTCCCACCATATGATCAAGTTCACATGCCCAATTCAGCAAGGTGGTTTAGCTTCTAATTGACCAAAATCACCAATAATCCCCACAGGAACACCTTCCATCAGCAAAATGGTGAAACCTATTAGAATCCCTTAAGATTATTTGCCTCCCAACAATCTTCGAAATGTATCCAAACGCCAAGTGACAATCCCCACAAACTCTAAGATTTTTCATGATTCGAATTGGCAGTGAAGATGTTCGAATAAGAGCAAAAGCAATCGCAAGCTTTTCGCTATGGTGACTCAAGATTTCCTCCTTGTTCTCCAACTCAAGATCATACAATGCGAATTTTGTTTGGGGAGTATAGCCCATCTCCCTCATTTTCATATTAAGTTCCTTCAATTTCTCATAAATCATGTCTGCTTCGGGATGTGACTTATCTCCGGCTACAAAAACATGAACGCCATCTCTCATAGTGACCCAACTACACCCTGCTTCTTTCTTCACTGCTGCTTCCTTCATTGTTGCACGAGCCTTTGCTACATCTCCCCACCTTCCTCCAGAGGCATAAAAATTAGAAATAAGCACATAATTCACAGCATTTTGAGGCTCTAACTCCAAAAGCATCTCGGCAGCTTGCCTACCTAGTTCTTCATTACAACTACGAGCCCTACAACAAGCTCCTAAAACTGTCCTCCACATTAATACATTCGGTTTCATGGGCATCATTTTGATGAAGTCTTCTACCTTATCAAGCTCATCAGCTCGCCCAAGAAGATCGACCAAGCATGAGAAGTGCTCTAATCGAGGAACCAATCCAAATTTCTTGCTCATAGATTCAAAATGTTCTATGCCTTGCTTTACCCACCCAACATGGCTACAAGCTGATAAGACTCCAACAAATGTGACACAATCGGGTTTTGGACCTTCTTCGCACATCTTTGTAAAAAGTTCTATTGCCTCTTTTCCATGCCCATGTCGTGCATAGCCTGAGATCATTGAATTCCAAGAGAATTCGTTTTTGAAAGGCATCAAATTAAAAACTTTAATAGCATAGTCTACTTTTCCTGATTTAGAGTACATGTCAACAAGTGCGCTTCCAACAACAATATCAGATTCCAAACAAGCTCTTATTCCTCGAGCATGAATTTCCATTCCACGCTCTAATGTTGCAATGGAAGCACAAGCACTGAGGACAGTGGCAAAGGTGAAGCAATCAAGTGTCTGCTCCTTCTGCATCATAAACCAAATCAAGTCCATGGCCTTTGAGAAGAGACCATTATGGATATACCCAGCTATCATAGAGTTCCATGAGACTGCATCCCTCCTTTCAGCCATTTTAGAAAAGATTTGTTCACAGTGAACCATCTGTCCGCACTTTCCATAGAGTGAGAGAAGTGCATTCTCGATGGCAATGTCATCTGCAACATTATACTTCAGCATTAAAGCATGAATTTGGCAGCCTAATTCAAGATCCGAGAGTGAAGATACAGCTGCAAAAACATTTAGAAAAGTTACTCTATTCAGGGACCATCCATCTTGCATCATTTCTATGAAATATTCTATAGCTTCATGGGTTGATTCCTCTGAATCAGCTAATAATCCTATCACAGAATTCCAGGAAATTAGATCATACTCTGGCATCAATGCAAATACTTTCTTACTGTTAGTGAAGCACCCAGATTCTGCATACAACATAAGAAGTGAGTTTGAGACGGAAACATCCAAATCAAGACCCAATTTGATTCCTTCACAGTGTATTCCTGACCCCATTTTAATAAATGATAAGCTTGCACAGGAGCTTAGAGTACTAATAATTGCAAATTTTGATGGCACAAATCCACTTCTCCTCATTCTCTGGTAGTTCATTAATGTCTCTTCAAAGTACCCACTTTGGTCAAGACCAGAGATTATGGAGTTCCAAGAAACCAAATCTTTAAGATCCATTAGACTAAAAACTCTTAAAGCATCTTCAATAGCTCCACACTTAGCATACATGTTAACAACCCCATTCTGAATTGCAACCTTGGTGACATTTAGACCTTTCCTGAGAACAAAACCATGAACCTCCCTACCCTTCTTGATCCCTTCTTCATGTGATGCAAACTCGGGAAAAGCACTCAAAAGAACCACATAAGAATCACAATTTACCCCAACCAAATGCCTTGTCTCTCTAAATGTCTCTACAGCTTCTACACCTCTTTTTTGCTTAATTAAGCCCACCATCAACCCATTCATGGAAACAACATTTTTCTCTCTCATCTCTTTAAAAATACTCTTAGCATTGTCAAGCAATCCAAACCGAGAAAATCCACTTACCACTGCGCTGCCTACATACAAATCATCTAAGAATCCTAACTTTGTAATTTGACTAACAATCTGCTCAAGCAAGCATAAACCTGAACAAATGGAAGAAGAAGAAGAAGAAGAAGAAGAAGAATAAGTAGTTGTTATTAAACTACCAAATGTATACTCATTGGGACCAAAATCGACCAATCCAAAAGATCTTTCTTGTTGCATTGTGCAGAAAATATCAAAAGCAGAAAAAATATCACCATGTTGAGAATAAACAGAAACAATCGAATTCCAAGATATCAAATTTTTTACCACTATTTCATCAAACGCCCGACGAGCCCACACAGTAGAATCTACAGCACAGTTCCCATACATAGATACCAGCGCATTTGACACCACAGCATCAAACGCGTACTGGGTCTTAGAAATTAACCCATGAATCTGCATCCCAAAGCTCAGTCCACTACAACCAGACCCCTGACAAGCCCGAAGGGCACTACCAAGAGTATAATGAGTAGGAAAAATGCAACCATGGATCATACAACGGAAAAGTGACAACGCTTTATCAGGCATGTTCTGCTGCGTATAACCAGATATCAAGGAGGACCATGTAACCACATTTCTCTCAGGAATTTCATCAAACAAATTCTGGGCATATTCCAAATCGCCCGCTCTGACAAATACATTAAGAAGTGTATTACAAAGGAATAGATTTCCATCAAATCCGTTCTTGATGATATGTAGATGGAACCTTTCACCTTCATCTGAAGTAGAAGACCTTTCATACCGTCTCAAAAGAATATCGTAGGTATCGAAATTTGGGTACACGTTAGGAAGATTTAAAGCGATTTCTTTCAGATTCACTGAACCAAAGCTGAAGTTTCTATAATTCACTATGAGCTTCTGCACCCACAAAGCGAACAAATTAACGAGGAAAGTAAAGGGCAGAAATTGAAAAGATGAAAATTTGAGTACTTCAATCAGCGAATTAGTAGAAACGATGAATTGTGTATGTTTGATTTGTGGTTATATGCAGGATTTCATGACAGAACTAACCTGTGATTCAGCGCCAGGAAGAGAAGAAGAGGAGGAGCAGAGAAGTGGCAGTAGAGCTCGGCTTGAAGTCCTGCTGAGAAGCATTGACAGCTCCGGCAAGATGGAAGGTTAAACGGCGGTGATAATGACTGGAAAGGGGTGACGAGAGAGGCGAGAAGCATTGCTGCGCTGTGACTGAAAGGCTCCGAGTTAGAAGAGATGGGGAGAAGATGGGAGGGAGGGAAGAAAGCTGAGACCGTAGGATTTCATTTGAGCTCATGCAAGGTGCTGTGGAAGCATTAGTATTATCATTATTATTATTATTATTACTATTATTATTATTATTATTATTATTATTACTATTATTATTACTATTATTACTATTATTATTGTTATTATTATTATTATTATTACTATTATTATTATTACTATTATTACTACTACTATTATTATTATTATTATTATTATTATTATTATTTGTTTTGTTTTTTATTGTTTAACATCTATGATATTTGACAATTTACTACTGAATTGCTGCCAGTTGTGTTAACTCATAATTGAAGGCAATCAAAACTCAAAAGTGTATACAACTATTTTAGTGTGCATTTCAGATGATTAATGTAACATTTACTCTGAAAATAATATGAAAATATATTATATTAAATCAATATTACATTCCTTTTAAACTTAAAAAATAATTTTAATGAAATTTACAAATCTAGATTGACGTTAAGCCCATAAGAAATGAAAACAAAACTCAAGTTGGAAAAGGAGCATATCATTAGTTGCTACCTAAGTTATGATAATAATCTAAAAAACATCAAAATGTCATTCAAAAGTATCATCACCATTAACTATATTAGTATTTGTTTATGTTCATTTCACATATTTTTTATTCAAAATTAATTTAAGATTTTATTCTTTTGCTAAAATTGAGTTATAGATTATGTGTTTTAATAAAATAAATTTGTTGAAATTATTAAAAATATTAATAAGAAAAATTAAAGTGAAACTTGAAAGTCAAAAGGTAAATTAAGAAATTTATTCAAAAGTCTAAAATGTAGGGTATAAAGAAAAACTGAATAAAATTAATTTTTTAAAATAAATATTACATATACTTTTAAAGGTCCTGTAATTACTCAAAGAATTTCTATTATAATAATATAAATAATTTAATTCCTTCCAAACATGTATCAATACGTGAATTAAAACAATTTGATGATATATAGAAATAATAAATACTTTAAAGATTTACATTTCAAGTGTTGTAGCAGTACTTAAACTTTATTGCTGGACTTTAAATAATTCAACCATGACGAGAGGGAGAGTATAGTAAAAAATAATAAATAAATAACAACGGCATTTTCAACAAGTTCTGTTGGGTGTTGGCTCTCTCAGCCAATTGGGTCAGTCATTCTATCAAACATCCACGAGCGAATACCATTAAGTCTAATTACCCAAGTCATGCAGAATTTAACAAGACTTTGTATTTGTATATGCCTTCTACCCAGAAAAGAAGAATTCGTGGAAGGTGGGAGGTGAAGGATTTCAAACCAATCATGAGCATGATCACAAGTTTATACATGATATATGTAAGGTTCTTTCGCAGAGAGTTAGCGGCTGTTTGGATGGTAGGAGATCATAGGATAGGATTAAAAGTAGTTTGATTCCATGAAGATTGATTTAAAAAAAAAAAAAAGTTGGGTTCACCGTTTTTAGTCATGCAATTTCGTCATTTGAGAACCAAATAAATAAAAATATATATTTTCTATTAAAAATGACTTTATCTAATTAAATTCCATATATTTTGTCCAATTTCATTTTAACTGGTTCTATATAAAATAATTAGAGACGTTCTTTTATCTGGCATATGGCTGATAGGAGGGTGGCTACATCTAATATCTCCAGAGAATTCACTGCTGTTGACAAGGTTACAAGATGGGTATCATTCTGATAGGTTTGTCTTGTAGGGATGCGAATCTGTTTTTGGCTGGTCACTTGTTTATCTTATTTTCTTTGAAAGGAAACAGAATACGTGTATATTGGTATTGTGGTCACTGTGGAACGACAAGAACTGTCGAGGAGTGGGTGATCGTAGCTGCCCAGCTAAAGCAAAGACCTTCTTCAATGATTCATACTAAGCTGCAGTAGTCCTTGAGCTGCTAGCCAGCCTCAAGAAGGCTTCAAATTCTTATATGACAACCAAGCTGCCCACCATTCATGTAGATGGCGTCTTGAGGGCATTCAGGTTTCAGATTCCATGGTTGGATTTAGGATTCCCCTTTTTGTGTTACGGACATTGTCTTAACCAATGCGCAGACCATATGGCGAACCTTGGCGTCGGAT
>JAJIYU010015253.1:0-12802 GCA_030144865.1 Tinospora cordifolia
GATGGTTTGATTTGTGAGCATGGGGGGTTTATATAGGCTTCAAAAGTGTGTAAAATGGTAAGTTTTTTGGTGGAAAATTTGCAAAAATTTAAATTTTCGTGCCCCCCAAGCATAGGAGAATAGTAGGCATTTTTTTTTGAATTTTTTGGAATTTAGAAACATTTTTTTCGGATTTTTGAAGTATTTTAATGATTTATTTCAGATTTTCGTTTATTTTATACGGAGCATCGAATATCGGCCGTCGGATCGTCCTCGAGATTTCATCGTGATCAAGATCGGGCGGATAACATCTGGAACGTCAGATTTGCCTCGAGACACGCATTCCTGTTTGATACAAACCGTTGGATTGTTCTCAGATCAAGCAACAGGGTCGGATCTTTGATCTCATCCGTTGATCAACCTCGATCAGAGTGTTCGTTCGTAATTAGGTTTTGGCGGGTGGAATCTCGGCCGTTGATGATCCTCGATGACATCATTACTTCGCGATCAAGATCAACGAATTCATCGTAGGCTGTTGATCTTCCTCGATCGCTCCACACGTTCGCGATCTCTCCTGAGCGCCTCAATCTCTATCGTCTGATGATCCTCGAGTTCCGTGTGCGGATACGATTTTACGATCAATGAAAATGTTCTGGTCCGTTGGATTTCATTTGATCATTTATGCGCCGTTAGATCTGCCTCGACAAACCCATATGTTCGCGATCTCCGAACGCGTATTCGATCTAGTCCGTCCGATCTGCATCGAGTTGCATTTTTGGATTGATTTCGCGATTAACCTCTGCGCCCGTGATCTCGTCTGTTGGATTGAAATGATCGATTGTGGACCGTTCGATCTTGGTGATTCGGTGCTCCTGGACGTTGTTTAAGGCTTTGACCTCATTCATTGGATTTTACACATTCGTTTTGGACTGTTAGATGCAGTTTCTAATTACGAAATTACTTTCTAGAGCTTCTATAATCCGAATTTTAGCAATTAGACACTTCTTAATTGATAAAAATTTAATTTTCTTGTATATTCCCTTCCATTTTGATAATTTGCTAAATTTTTCCCCTTTCTAATTATTTAATATTGCATTTATTTTATATATTTCCATTTTTTTAAATATTTTTAATGTTATTAATTAAATAATCAATATTTTTTATTTTCAGATAATAAATTATGTAATTATTAATTAATACTTATAGAGCAAGAAGGGGTATTTATAAGTGTTCATGAGAATAAGGGGGGCATGTAGGGGAGCTAGGGCAGCTCACTATGCTTGGGCATGTTTCCAAACTCATTAGGGGATGGTTGGCATAAAGAGGGCAAATGTGCTCATGCTTGGCAAGTGGGACCACTATGGCTTTCTAATTCAAAAGATATGAGTACAATCTTATTTCCTAACTATGTGTGAACAAAAAAGAGGTTTAAATCATATTCTAATTCAAATGGAATGTCTTATTTATGCTCATGGAAACTTTCCTTTTGGTTTCCTTGCTTGCTGATTACACAAACTCACAAGGAATATTTTCCCATTCTCTTATTTCTTGGACATCAAGAATGGGTGTACAATATTAAATTTGAGAGGACACCCTATAATAGTCAAAGAAGCTCATCTTGGTTCCAAGAAACTATCTAAATAGGGTTGCTCACATGTGTGCACACACACATGTACATGATTGGGCCAATTTTGGCTTCAGTGGGTGTGGGTGTGCACAATCAAGTGGGGGGTAGCCATGACCTCATGGGTTCACAAAAATCAAATAAAAATTAATTTCTCCTTATTTACTTGGAATTATGATTTATATGCTATAGTTTTGGAATCACATGAACCTAATACACATTTTCAAGTATGGTTTGGCCATAGGTGATTTTCTTTCAAAAACTTTCGTTATTTAAGACCCACTGAGGTCACTAGGCAAACAAAAATCTAAATCTTAGACAATTGTTCTTATTTTTGGATATATTATTCATTTTGCTAGTTCATGTCATTTCAAGTCATTTAGATCCTCCAAAGTACCCTAAATGACAATTATTTCTAATTTGGACCCCCTGAAGGGCGTTTGGCAAATAAAAACCTTAACCTTGACCAATTGTTTTAATTTTTGGATATGTCATTCATTTTTTTAGTTCATGTTATTTTGTTTTGTTTTGGGTCATTTCAGTCCCCTGAAGTACCCTAAATGACAATTCTTTCTAATTTGGACCCCTTGAAGGATGTTTGGCAAATGAAAACCCTAACCTTAACCAATTTTTCTAATTTTTGTATACGTTGTCCCATTAGTTGGTTTGCGTTACCATACTTCATTTCAAGTTGTTTTGGGTCTCCAAAGGTCACCAAATGAGACTTTCGAAAACTTGCAAAATTTAGCCCTAAAATTAGCCTGGTTTCATTTTGCACCCAATTTCACTCAATTGATCTTGAATTTTATTTAATTAAATACATAGTTTACAGGGCGTTACAGGCAAGCTTCTAAACACCTAAATAAGGAAAAGGCAATTATGTACAAGGATCACCAAACTTGCAAATTTTCTCAAGGTTCAAAGGAGTATTCCTTAGATATTTTTAATTAAATTTCAGAGAATTAGATCATTCTACAAACCTCCTAAATTGGACTTGGATATCCTCTTGAGAGAATAAATCTTCTCTTATTACTTTCCCTTTTTATTCTCATGCTTGCTCATCACAAATGTCCAATAAGGCAAGGTTTCTATGTTCTCTTTAGGATGTCTAGCTAGTGGCAAGCATGCTATCGAAGCATGAGAGACACCATATCACACTCTGATTTTCAAATCTTGCACAAGGAAACTCTCCCTTTTAAGCAAGAATCAAATTTGGGCATTCTTGGAGAGAATCCCTCAGTCTTGGTGATATGTATACATGAGATCACTACATATACACTTTCCATCTTAATTTTACTCATTTAGAGGTGACGACTAGGATGAGATCAGAGAGTATCTTTCTTGTTCTAGAATCTTCTAATAAGAATTGTCACATGTGCAAACTCACTCATACACAAATTTGGCCCAGTTTTGGCTTAATTGGCAACAAGGTGCATGAGATCACTACATGGTATACATGGGATCATCCTTTTATGGATTTCTATAGGTGACACCTCTTGTGGGTGTACTAAATCATCAATGTGGTGCCTAAGATCATTTTACATGTGTTCAAATCAAGGAAGATGTTCCCAAGGTGACTAGGTAGGGTTGGGGATGCACGAGATCATGGTGTCCCAGCCATGTAACTTGCACATGCTTTGGGTGGCCATGTCTTCATGGGTTCACATGGATTTTTAAAATTTAAATATTTTCTTATTCACAAAGAATTTAGGTGTATAACCTATAGTTTTCGAACCACATGATCAAGACACAAATTTTAAGGTATAGTTTGACCCAAGGTGTTTTTCCTTGGAAACCTTCCTTATTTAGATCCACTGAAAGCATTTTACCAAAATCTTGGCCAATTGTCTCGATTTTTGGACATGTCATGTGTCTTGTTAGTTTATGCCATCCCATAGAATTTTGGGTCATTTCAAATCCTTGAAGTAGCCTAAACTTCATTTCTTTCCTAATTTATACCCCTAAAGGCGTTTTAGCAAAATGAGAGCCCTAATTTTGACCAATTGAGCTTCGGATATGTTGTTTAATTTGCCGGTTCAAGTAACTTTGCTTCATGGCAGGTGATTTTAGATTCTCAAAGGTCACGAAATAAGAGTTTTAGAACTTGCCAAGTTTATCCCTGAACAAGCTTGATTTTATTTCGCACCCAAATTTTACTGAATTGACCTTGAATTTCGTTTCATTTGGTATGAAATTTTTAGGGTATTACAGGCAAGTTTCCAATCCAAGGTGGACGGCTAGGCTTGAATAAGGCAAGTGTGCTCATGGGCCCACTTAAGCTTGCCAAATTCTCATGAGCTAATATTTGATTCTCTAGCCTATTTCTTAATTAATATTAGAGAATATTTTTAGACTTGGAATCATGCCAGTGTCAGTTGGGATGTCCTCCTTTAGATAGGATCTTTCTCATAAAACTTTCTTATTTGATTCACTTGCTTGCTCATCACACTAACACACATGGAATGCTTGCTATTTCTCTATACTTGGACGTCAAGCAAGGGCAGTATGCAATCAAACTTAAAGGAACACTATATCATAATCTAATATGAAAATCTAAGCTAAAGAAAACTCACTGAATAATTCAAACTCCAAGTATAGTGCACCCTTTAGTGTACACCCATGAGTTGGCGCCAAAAGGGGAGAAAAGGAAGTTTCTACTTTGGTTTTCTTGGGTTAAGTGCATGGAACGATTAGGGTTTTTGAGTGAACGTTTCAGATTTCAAACCCTTCTAATTTGTGTTGTTCACATATGTGCACACACACACATGCAGGCTGATTTAGCACAAATGGGGCATGGTATACATGATCAAGTATGGTGTACATGGAATCACTCTTATTGGATTTTCTAATTCCTGTGGGATGTCTCATTCCTTGGGTAGGTGTGGGCATACATGATCAATTGTATGGCATATGGGATCACTTTTCATGAATTCAAATGAGGGACACGTCCCATGGAGCTTTGGGTAGGATAGGGTATACATGATCATCGTGTTCCACCCATGTGACTTGCACATGTTTGGGGTGGCCATGACTTCATGGGTTTACAAAAATTAAATAAAAATTAATATCTCCTTATTAATAAGAAATTATGATTTATAACCTATAGTTTTGGAATCACATAAACCTAATGTACATTTGATTTAAGACCCACTAAGGTCACTAGGCAAATGAAAATCCAAATCTTAACCAATTATTCTCATCTTTGGATATGTTGTCCCATTGGTTGATTCATGTCACTGTAATTCATTTGAAGTTGTTTTGGGTCCCTTAGGAATACTAAATGTGAGTTTTGGAAATGCCAAATTTAGCCTAAAATCAGCCCAGTTTC
Organism: Tinospora cordifolia; assembly: GCA_030144865.1. Taxonomy (NCBI): domain Eukaryota; kingdom Viridiplantae; phylum Streptophyta; class Magnoliopsida; order Ranunculales; family Menispermaceae; genus Tinospora; species Tinospora cordifolia. Next base: position 4,932 of record JAJIYU010015253.1, read on the forward strand.
ATTTTGCAACCAAATTTCGGTGAATAAATAATAAATTTCATTTAATTGAGTAGAGAGAATTTAGGATATTACAACCTACCCTCCTTAAAAAAATTTTGTCTTCGAAATTTGTACATAACTAAGGATTTCTAGTGAATAGGTGTACTTGGTCTTCATCTTGCTTTTGAGTTCCTAGGTAGCTTCATCCACCCCGTGATATTTTCACAGTACCTTCACTATCAGTATATCCTTCATTTGTAGACTATGTACTTTATGGTCGAGGATTTGACTGTTGTTTCTTCATAAGTAGTATCATCTTGATTATTCACTTCCTTCCGATGGATGATGTGAGATGGGTCATGTTTGTACATACGTTATGAGCTGAAGTCATTCAGTTTGGTAGGTCCAACTCATAAGCACATTCCCTGATTCTTCTAAGTATTTCAAAGGGCCCGACAAACCTCAAAGATAACTTTCCTTCGAGTCTGAACATCTTGATGCCCTTATGTGGACAAAATCTCAAAAATACCTTGTCCCAAACTTGGAACTCTAGTGGTATTCTCATCTTGTCAACATAGCTCTTTTAACGACTATGTGTTATAGTTAGCCTCCTCTATATTAACTTGACTTGGTTATTAATTTCCTCCACCAAATCTGGTCCAATTAATATATGGTCCTTGAATTCAACCCAACAGGGAGGTGATCTGCAGGTTCTTCAATAAAGAGCCTCGAATGGAGCCATCTTTATACTTGCATGATAACTATTGTTTTAGGCAAACTTTGCCAAATGTAAGTACTTGCTCCAATTTCCCTTGAAGTCCTAAACACAAAACCTCAACATATCCTCTAAAATCTGAATAACTTTCTTAGACTGACCATTCGTTTGAGAGTGAAATGTTATACTAATGGTGGGCTTAGTATCCATCTCCTTCTATAGACTCTGCCAGAACTGTGAAATAAAGCGAGAGTCTCTATCAGACACAATAGTCTTGAGTACACCATGAAGCCTGATGATTTCTTTCAAAAAAATTTCTCCCAGCTTACTGACTTGGTCTATGGATTTAACCGGCAAGAAATGAGCCACTTTGGTGAAATGATCCACAATCACCCAAACAATATCTTCCCTTTTCTGATTCTGAGGCAAACCATTGACAAAATCCATGGCAATGTTATCCAACTTCCATTTTGGGATAGGGAATGGTTGTAGCATTCCAAGGGTTTCTAATGTTTTGCTTTTACTTGTTGACAAGTTAAGCAATTAACAACATGTTTAGCCACATCCCTCTTCATTTCTCTCAACCAGTAAGTCTTTTTGAGGTTCTAGTACATTTTATCTCTACCAGGATGCATTGTATACTTGGCCTGGTCAGCCTCATCCAGTATGGTCTGCTTACTCTTTCCATTCTGAGGTACACAGATCCTCTCTTTGAGCCATAGCATATTCTCAACATCTAACCTAAAGTCAGAATGCTTACCCTGTTCAACTCTTTCTATCAGACCCACAAGCCACTTATCTTGCCTCTATTCCTCCCTGATTTGATGTAGTAGATTTGATTGGCAAGATATGTTGTAAACGTAGGCTTGCTCATCATTTAAGGTTACCCTTAGCCTGAAGACTTCGATCAACCGATACATCTGGCCTTTTTCTTCCTCTTAGTGGTTGAACTTTCTACTCAAGGCATCAGCCACCACATTTTATTTCCCCAAGTGGTAGGGTAATTGGAAATCATAGTCCTTGAGGAACTCCATCCACCTACGTTGTCGAAGTTCAACTCTTTTTGGGTGTAGATGTATTTTAAGCTCTTATGATCTAAAAATAGATTGAATTTTTCACCTTAAAGGTAGTGTCTCCAAATCTTTCGAATAAATATGATGGTCGCTAATTCTAGGTTGTGAGTAGGGTAATACTTCTCATGGACCTTTAGTTGTTGCGAGGCGTAGGCGACTACTCATCTTTTCTACATCAACACTGCTCCAACTCCACTTAGTGAGGCATCAGTATATAGGGTATAAGTAACACCATGGGTTGAAGTGACTAGGACAGGGGTCGTAGTCAATCTCTTCTTCAGCTCTTGGAATGATTGTTCACACTTCTCATTCCAATTGAACTTCACTTCCTTCCTGGTCAACTTGGTCATAGCTTCTATTAGTTTGGAGACATCTTGGATGAACCTTCTGTAGTATCCAACTACACCTAAGAAGTTCCTAATCTCTATAACTGTCTTAGGTTTCTTCTAATCCATAACCGCTTCAATCTTCTCCAGTTCTGCAGAGATGCCTTCCACTAATACTATGTGACCAAGGAACTTGAACGTCTTCATCTAGAACTCACACTTGCAGAACTTTGCATATAAGTGATGCCTTCTGAAGGTCTCCAACACTATCTATAAGTGTTCTAAGTGTTCATCTTCTGACTTAGAGTAGATTGGAATGTCATCTACGAATACCACCACAAACTGGTCCAGATATTGTCTAAACAGTTAGTTCATCAAGTCCATGAATGTTGCTGGGGCATTGGTCAAATCAAAGGGTATCACATTGAACTCAAAGTGTCCATATCTTGTTTTAAAGGCATTCTTATGTATATTAGACTCCTTGATTCTTAACTGGTGATATCCCGACCTAAGATCAATCTTTGAGAAATGGGTGGGTCCTCTCAACTGATCAAATAGGTCATTAATCCTTGGCAAAGGATACTTATTCTTAACTGTAGCTTGGTTCAACTTTCAATAATCAATACAAAGTTTCATAAAACCATCTTTCTTCTTTACGAACAGTACTTGAGCTCCCCATGGTGACCCGATTGGCCTGATAAATCCTTTTTCTCGGAGCTCATTGAGTTGAGACATCAACTCGATCAGTTCTACTAGTGCCATTTAGTAAAGAGGTATGTCGATATAGTTGGTTTTAGGGTGAAGTTCAATTTTGAACTCTAACTCTCTAGCAAGTGGTAGTCCGAGCAAGTCATCTGGGAACACATTCTCATACTCACTAAGCACTGCTAGGCTTTGAATTTTCTTTAGTTCAATATGTTCTTCCTCAGAGAGTTCCTCAAACACATTCTTCTACTTTAAGCAGTTCAACATGGCAATGGTTGGATTTCTCGGTAATATCCACATATCTCCATTGATTCTATATGTTTCCCTCGAAGGTAGGGTTATGGTCACCCATTTTTTAGGATGATCTATCTGGGCTTGAGACTGGTCTAATCAATCCATTCCCAAAATTACATCGTACCCATAAAAAGGTAACGTATATAGGTCAACTGTTAAGAGTTCATCCCCAAACATTAGGTCACAAGTGCAAATTCTTTTTGAAGGTTTAGTGGTCCCTATTGGTGTGGACACATTCAAAGTCACAGATAGTTTTTTCGTCACAAGTTGTTGTAGTACCCAAAAAACTCTATGAAATTCAAGATTTATTCAGTGAAATTTGGGTGCAAAATGAAACTAGACTCATTTCAGGGCTAAATTTAGCAAGTTCTAAAATTCTTATTTGGCGACCTTTAGGGGCCCAAAACAACTTGAAATGAAGTAAGGTGACATGAACCAACTAATGAGACAACATGTCAAAAAATTAGAACAATTGATTAAGGTTAGGGTTTTTATTTGTCAAACACCCTTCTGGAAGTCCAAATTACGAAAGAATTGGCATTTAGGGTACTTTGGGGGATCGAAATGACCCAAAACTAAATAGAATGACATGAACTAACAAAATGAATTACATATCCAAAAATTAGGACAATTGGCTAAGATTTTAATTTTTATTTGCCTAGTGACATCAATGGGTCTTAAATAAGGAAAGTTTTTGATGGAAAATCTGCTTGGGCCAAGCCATATCTTAAAATTTGCATTAGGTTCATGTGATTTCAAAATTATATGTTATAAATCATAATTCTTTGTGAATAAGAAGATATTAATTTTTATTTGATTTTTGTGAACCCATGATGTCATGGCCACCCTAAGCATGTGCAAGTCACATTGATGGAACATCATGATCATGTGTACCCTCACCCTACCCTAAGCTCCATGGGAGGTTTCCTTTATTTGAATTCGTGTAGAATGATTTCATGTGCCATGAAAATGATCAAGTATGCCACCCCTATGAGATGTCCTACTTACTATTAAGAAACCATGAATGAATGATTCCATGTGCACCATGGTGTGATCATATATGCCATGCTCTACACACCAAAAACATCTCAAATAATCCAAATTAGAAGTTTTTAATTTAAGAATAGAAGTTACTGAAAAATGTTTCTAAACACCCAAGGAACAAGATTAGAAGTTTCTATCGAAGAATAGAAGTTGCTGAAAAATATTTCTAAATACCTTAGGAATAAGATTTGTAGTTTCTAATTCAAAATAGAAGGTTGTCAAATCATGTTGATTTGCTATGCATAAAAAAAAGAATCAATTACCAAAACATATTGGAAAGTTTCCTTGCTCACAATATTACACTAGATTAACTTCCAATCAAAGAATAGTAAATATTCTAAATCCTTTTTGTGTTAACACATAAATAGGAAATCAAATAAAGCTTATATCTTGTGTTCACACTAGGAATTGAAAACCAAATCAACCCACATTCTAAATCATGTGCACACTTAATCTATGAATTCCAAAACGTCCCCATGGATGAATGGAAAGGTTTCCTAGTGTGAGCATGCCCAAATCGTCTCCTTTTGCTCATGAACATCTATATACACCTTCTCTTACTCACTTTCATCTCATCTCAAAGCAAAGAGTTGACACTTCCCTTTTTGTTTGTTCTTACCCTCTTCTTGGCTTCTCTTCTCTCTCTTATATGAGAAGTTCTAATTTCAATCTTATAGTGAGTTGTTTTGAGTGATTTTCTTGGCATTTGGGAGTGCTTGAACATTGGAAACCCTTGCAGAAATTTTTAGGAAAAAACATTATGAGGTTGAGGGGATTTCTACGAATTCTTATTTTACTACTTTAAGCCTTTAGTGCATTCATGTTTTTAGTTGTTCTTATCATGTTATTTTATAAATTTCAGGATGTTTAAATTTCAGTTTGAAGCATGTTTGATCATGTTATATTTTCAGCTAGCATGTTTTTATATTTTTAATTTATGCATAATAATATAACATGTTTAGAAAACATGCTTAGGCTTATTTTTGAGTTTTCTAGCATGTTATCTGCGTTTCCCATGTTCTCCTGATTATTTAAATTCTAATATTAATTATTATGATCTTGTTTCATATTTGTTTGAATTTAAATATGAGAACGTGAATATAAGAACCACGTACCATCATAGTAGTCTAAGTGATGCTATGAGTGTTTTTTACATATGCTTAGTGTATATGAGTAACCTCACTAAGTGTGGATGTGTTTTAAAATACTTGGGATGGGGACATATGATCCTTATTTCAAATGGAATGTGACAAGATGAATTGTCATTCCATCCCAAAATAGGAGTATTTTAATGAAGAACATCAAGGGATTAAAAACCCCTGTTAGTCAAATATAGAACATTGACAAGATATTGCTGAAACACTTAATGTTTGTAACTGATTGAAATTAGATGTGCTATTGATTTGAATAAGTAACTTAGTTGTTTAATGAATGATCCATTGGGCTATGTGTTCACCCTTTCCTTCTATTTTTTTAGGAAATTGAATTATATGAAGACTATGAATTTTTTAAAGCATACTTTTAGAAAGCTTATATTGTAAAGGCATAGTGCCCCAAATTTTGAATTAAAGACTTTCGCTAAATTTTACTTTTGAATTTTAGAGTTATGTATTCTTTCTTTTGATTATATGACTTCAACAATGTATTTCTTTATTTTATAAACAAAGAGTTTGAAATTTTTCTTCATTCACTTGTATTGTCTTGTTAAATTTTAAACTCAATGGAGGTGTATTTGTGAGTATTTCAATAAGTGTTAGAATAAAGGAATTGAGATGCAAGTCGTGCACTTGTAACTATAACATAGGACTAGACCTACCTTATGGTTAAGCTCAAACCTATCTCTTGGGGGTTGGGGTGTTACAGTTGTAACCTATCAGCTAATTCTTCAGAAATAAAAGATTTAGAGGCACCTCAGTCAAACAACAATTTTACAGCAACATTGAACAATAGAAATGTACCTTCCACTATAAGGATCAGGTCTTCTTAAGTATCAACAACAAACATTCTACCTGGTTCTGCCCACAGCCTTGGTTATACCCCTGATCGGCATTCGACTACTATTGCCTACCCTAAGGATGACCATTCTGACTCCTCCCTACTATGGTTGTTGCTAAGGAGCTCAAGCATGTGCATTAGGATAATCTTTAGCCAGATGACCATTCTAGCTGCACACAAAACAAAGACCTTGCTTCCTTGCTTGTTGCCTTGACTCATTCTTGGCCTGCCCTTGTTTCTGTGTATGTGGTGTTTTCTTACAATTCTTTCTTTTCTTCTGAGCCCCTTGATCATTTTCACTCCTAGCATGTCGAGTTCTTATTTTAGTGTTAGGGCCTTTTCGACAATGTCTTTGTAAGTCTTAAAGCCCAGAATTTTCTCTATCTTTTGGATCTCCATCTTGAGAGCCTGTGCGAATGTATTGGCCTTTCCTTTTTCTTTCCTGATCAGATCTGGGGAAAATTTGGCCAATTCAGTGAGCTTCCTTTCATATTGAGCTACAGTCAAGTCTGTTTGATTCAATCAAACAAAGTTTTCTCATAGCTTGCTCAATGTTGCCTCTGAAAAGAACTTTTCATATAAGATTTCTGAGAAGTTTTCCCAACTCATGGCATCAACATTTGTATTAGCGTCCATCCTCATCATACACCACCAACTTCTGGTTGATCCTTTGAAGTGTTGTGTGACCAGTGACACCCATCTTGACCAAGTTACCTTTAGTACATTGAGAATTTCCTCCATCTTTTGGTACCAGTAGTTTGCTAAGATGCAATCTGAAGTCCCATCAAATGAAGAAAGATGGAGCTTTTGTAGTTGTATCAGCATCTTCCTCTATTTCTCATCCTCCAAACCCTCCTGAACCCTTTGATGTTGGAGATCTTAGGCCACAAGTGCTAGCTATTAAACTTGGACAGGTTCAAGTAGTTGAGGCTGTGGAGCCACCTGAGGGATTATCTATGGAAATGTCCTCAATAGTTGATCCAGCACCCTCTGCGACATCACATTCATCATGCCTCCATTCTAGCAGGCAATTTTTGTTTCCATTGCTCAGTCTCATTAAACGTGGTGGATTGAGTTGCTTACTTCCTTGTTCTAGCCATTTTCTACAATTTGAATAGGTTATCAGTATTTGCCTCATCAAACATTCATACTATCATGACTCTAAATTCGTGTTTCTAGGTTCTCAATCTGTTCAATAGCCTAAAAGTTTTTCTTCTAGGTTCTTTTCACGCATGGGTATAGTATTTGGTCTCAAGGTATATAAATAATAAAGCATTCGTATCATATAATCATATAATCAAGCTAGCACAGTGTCACACCCCGACCCTCGTACCAGACATCATGTCTGTCAATGTAAAACCCTGGCGTCGGGCGTCGCGCGGCTCCAAGCTCGGCGCGTGGTCCGCCGAGGCACCGGGCATGCAACAGTTATCATCAATCCGTACACAAACCTCTATACACGAGGTTTAAATCATTTCTTAATTTCAAATAGTCATTTTATTCATGCTTCAATAAGCAGTTGATTTCAAATCAAATTCACCGGATGTTCAAAATCATATTTATACTGGAAATCAAGACAATAGTAGCGGAAGCACTAACCGGATCAAATCTTTCTAAATCATTGAACAATGTATAACATACCATAACTAAAAATCATCAGTTTATGAATCAAAACAAAATAGTGTTCAAGATGGTAAACAGTCCTATGAATACATATACAAAAATATGTTACATGACCCT
>JAJIYU010015254.1:0-12777 GCA_030144865.1 Tinospora cordifolia
AACATTTCAAAAAAGGGTGGTGGGCCCTCCGCCACTTTCCATGGAGGGCTATAATATCCTTCAATTTATTTGATGTGAATTATAATACTCCACTAAAAATGAGAATTTATTTGATGTGAATTACAGATGCTGTTACGCTTCTTGTGGGATTCTAGGTAATACAGTCAACTCATGAAATTATATGTAAACTAACTGTACTCGAGTGTATAATATATGTGCCATAAATAATGTTCCAAAACATTTTAATCGTATAACAAATTTTAAGAAGAGTAGATGTTGACGGGCTGGTAAGTCAAAGTGTCAGGACGCCCACCACTAGCTATGCTTAAACTTGAGCCTTTGACATAATTTTCTTTATTACTTTAAAAAATTATATAAATATTTTTATTTTTTAAATATTAATCTTCTTGTGCCACTTTTTAACGCTTCACTTTCGGCTAGAGCCCTAATGCCACGTAGGCACGCGATGTGGCATGAAAAAAATTTCAGAGTGACAACATCTTTCCTGAAAACATCTTCTGAAGCGTATCCCAAACGAAGCGTCTCCATATGAAAAAAAAAAAAAGGCTATGACGGTAAAAATAAAATAAAACAAAGGCAGTGTATTCACTTTTAACCCAAATGAAAGCGTTTTAAAAGAAGATGCCTCCAGCAGTTATTAAAAAAAAAAAAAAAAACATTTTTTACCCGACGAAGGCGTCTTCGCGCCTTCGTTTTGGGTTAAAAAACGGTGGGTTTTTAACCCAAATGGAAAAAAAATAAAAAAAGGTACCGTTTTTAACCCAACTGCCTTCTTACCACCTGAAATCTCATTTGGCACCTGAAATCGGAAATCGCACAGAAGGAGAAGAATGGGTCAAGACTCCTTGACAACAACAGCAGCATCAACTGCGGCTAATTCATACAGGAGAGTCGAACATGTTTCATCTTTTCTTCTTTTCATGCCAAGCCCATATTTTAATTTTCTGTTTCTTTCCTTTTTAAAAAATTTCTGTTGCATTTGTTTAAGATTTTTGCTTTCTGGGCGTTTCTTCGTTTTCGTTTTTGTTTTTTGTTTGGAGGGTGATTGGAAATTTGTTTACTTGTGTTGTGCAGGGAAAATGTGATCTGGGTCTTGTTCAGAGACATTTAGAAGCCTTTTTGGTGTTGGTTTATACTTAATTTTGTTAATGATCTTGGCGAAATTGAGTTTGTGGGCGTGTTCAAAGATTGCTAATGTTGGAGAATTCTGGATAAGGAGGGATTGAATCAGAACTTATTCGTTCGGTTCAAAGTTTTTTCTTTTTCAAATGAAGGAGTCGGGAATAATTTATCATTTAGACCAAGCGCATGTTAATGTGACCTAAACAGCGCCTACCTAGAGGCTGATCGTATAATTTATATAATTTTTTAAAATAGTAGAAGCAATCAAGTAAAAGCTCCTTAAACTTGTGGAGAAAGCGATTGATGGACGGTGATCGTGAACTTCCTGTACTAAATCTTGCTGCCCGAAAACTCACCGGACGATGGAAGCAAGTGCTGTCGCCTGATCCAACAAGCCACGTTGCCATACTAGGCCCACCGAGCAGCTTCCCCTTGACTTTATTTAATTTTTCTCCTTGTTGCCACCCCTAGCCTACCCATACAGCTAGCTGAGAGAGAAAGAACGTGGAGGCCATAGCTGGTCCGACGCCTCAATCTTTATAAAATCTTGGGAATGATACCCTGCACTCGTTCACCATCTTAATTAATAACTCCTTCTATTAAGGGAATGCTAATTTAGAGTCATGGCAATGGTTATTGCACTACTAATAATTATTAAATAAATACATACATATGATAAAATATCTATTAATATTTATTTATTCAGCAATTAGAAGATTATAATTAAAAAATAATTTTAAATACAATAATTATTTTGAAATTTTTTGATAATTTAACTATTGTAATTATAATATTAAATAATTATTAAATTCTTTATTACGTATCTAGCTAAATGCAATATTACTTTATTGAATAGTTAAAAGGCTGTAGTTACATAAAAAGTATATATTTATTTACTCTAATTTATAATTTTTTATACCAAACACAAGCCCTTATCTTAAATTTAAAAATAAGTTTATAAAATTAAAATTAAAATTTTAAAAGTAAATTAAGTAAATAAGATGAATTTTCATTTTTTTGACATCAATTATATTAAAAAAAATATTAAACATAACAATATAATGCAAGAATAATTGACTTTCATGTCCTACAATTAATCAGTTGCCTCTGGGGCCCACTATTTACCTTAACTACGCTCCAACAGGAAGATCCCCCAAGACGACGGAGCTAAGCATTTATAACCCAGCATCGTGCCGTTTATCGCGGTTTCTTTCACAATCTTTCTCAGAATCTGATCACTATCGATCCCTGGAAAACATGACTACGTACGGCACGATCCCGACGGCGCCACCCGGATCGACTGGTTTAGAATTCGTCTCTCGCGCGAAAGAACGAATGAGATCTGGTCTCGCCACGCGACGGCCGTGGAAGGAGATGGTGCTGCCGCTTCACTCTTTAGGACTACCATCGAACTTTTCCGACGCCATTTCTAGGATTAAAACGAACCTCGGGTATTTCCGAACGAACTATGCCATTATCGTCCTAGTAATTTTGTTCGTCAGCTTGCTGTGGCATCCGATCTCTCTCATCGTTTTCTTAGTCATGATGGCGGCGTGGCTGTTCCTCTACTTCTTCCGTGACGAGCCTCTCGTTATCTTTCACCGGACGATAGGAGACCGAGTTGTTCTTCTCGCGCTGTCGGTGGTCACACTGATAGCGCTGTTCTTGACCAACGTAGCGACGAATATTTTGGTTTCTCTGTTGATTGGAGCGGTGGTGGTAGTTGTTCAAGCGGCGCTGAGGAAGACGGAGGATTTGTTTGTGGACGAAGAGGCGTTTGGAAAGCGGCCGCTGAATGAGCCTTTGGCATCTTCGGCTTCGTCATCTTCTTGAATTTGTAGAGGATGAAGTGGATAACAAGGTTTGTGATTGAATTTGCTAATTCCTTCTTGAGGTGTGTTTGTTAGGGCAAGAGGGAGATTGATGGTTGGGAAAAAGAAAAAAAAGAAAAAGAAAAAAGAGAAGCCACTGATGATCTATCTTTTGGTTGATTGATTCAATGATTATATCATTTTAAGTGAGTCTGCGTTTTGTGATTGTGATTCGTCTCTCTGTATTTGGTTTTTTTTTTTGGTTCTGAAATTAATTTCTCTTTGAATCATGACAAATTGAAAGCTAAGAATTCGAGGAATTGAAGTACATTTCTCATAGTTTTCGACGCCTTTTTCATTTTTATTGATTTGTTTTTTCGGAAAGCTTGATTTTTTAATTTGTTTGGCCATTGGATCTCTGCGTTAATTTTCCTGATTTTAAAAAGGAATTGCTTTCAATTATTATGAATATAAATTATACAGGTCCATGTTGCTGACATCCGTTGGAAGAAGCCTCAGTAAGGATCTCTTGGCGTCTTTAAGTTACTCATTTTGCAAAGTAATTAAGCATCGTTGGATTATGAAATATCTGCACAGCTTTGCGCAAATAAAGAATAAATTACAACATCCTTTTTATCCTTGCAAGGAGAGAACAGAAAGACCCTCTTTGGGAAGATGGGGAGCAAAAGAGATGAATAGGAATTGTTAGACACCACAATTTAAAACTGACAACAACGACTTATTGCATCATTTCATATTTTATTAAATCAACTTTTAAGTAATTATAAATTATTATTATTGTATTAAGTTGTCACTTTTTATAAGCAGTTTTTTATTTTACAATTGATTACAAGCAACTATCAAATTTTAAAATTTTGTTAACAAAGTAATTATCAAAATTTGATAACGTTTTATTAAACTCATTTTTGTTCCACACTTAAGAGCATTTTGCCCATCTTCAAATATTATTTGCTCTCGGGAAACTCATGATGCTTATCCAGTCAAAAGAGGATTTACACTTACGCTATTAAACTTTTCAATATTGATCAGCTTAGTTAAGACATTTATTGGGTTTTCCTTGGTATAATTCTTTTTTTTTTTTGATATCCACACTTTCCTCTTCTGTTACTTTTTTAAATAAAATTATATCAAACCTCTATATGTTTCATTCTAGAATGAAAAATTGGATTGCTTAATATGTGCAAGGTGTTATGAAATTTACAATACTTGACAATTTTTTTTTTTTTTTGTTCTTGTTTGTGTTTGAGGTCTTTTAATAATCTTTCTAGCTATAGTATCTCTTGACACACTTTGGCAGATGATGCCGTATATACTTTGCTTTATTTGTCAATAATTTTGTAACTTAGCACTTCGTTTCCTTTGCAAGTGAGAATAATATATAGGTCAATATCTTTTTTTTCATCAGGATCAATTTTAAAAATCAGAATCAACATATTCCTTGACAGTAAATGGATAAGATGCAGTAATCGAAATAACTTGGTTCAATAATTCAAGTGTTATATGCACTTCAAGTATAACAGGAGTTGTAATTACCATAAATCAAGAACTTTTTGCTGAATTTTATATATGTGCCAATTTATTTAAGCATCACACTTCTTTTATAGTTAAATAAGGTGGCTTTGTGAACATTTAGAGGGATGTACGAATTTAAAAATTTTATCATCTTGGTGTCAAATTTTTTTATTTTTAAAGGATTTATGTAATTTATCTCCTTAGGAAAGCTTGTGGTTGTTTATTTTGATGATATATTGGTTTATAACAAGAACTTCAATGATCATGTGCAACATACTAGAAGAAAAATCTCTTTTTTGTAACGTTACATTATGGCATTATTTTTAAACTTATGTACAAGAACAAGTTTTCATTACACTTTGGTCAATAATGTTGTAGTAAAAAAATTAAAAATAGGTAATGTTTTTTGTGTAACTAATGATGACATTTTATTAGCTAAAATGACATTTTTAGGAATAAAAACTCTATCGTTACCTACAAATGCAATAAAATCTCTCCATTTGCTTTTTTTACATTGCTTACTTCCCTTTTGGTAATTGTTGCACCAACAGCAAGTGTATAGTATCGCAATAGTAATACATGATAGTATGTCAAATATCATCCTGAGGCAATAGTTATTAACTAATAATATCAAAGCCCAATTTACTACTAGTTTCAATCTTATTGAGGCTACATACTGCACTATGAGTGATGTACAATTAACGAAATCAAATTAAAAGATTGCTAGATTTAAAACGATATGAATAAATTTTTTAGAATGGTAAAATCTCATGTAATCTTCCTTAAGTCCTATCTCAATTAACTATTTTTTTTTTAATTCTATAGGTTGTAACATTGACTATTAAAATCCTCTTCTAATTTATTTGAATACATATTAGTTAAATTCCCTGCTACCCTCTGCTGAGTGTATAATCAACAAATTAATGTAGTAAAATCAAATTTTATATGCAACCTCCTATTAGATCAAGGATCTCCCAATACAGTGATCCTTCTAGGTTTATACTTTGATGATCAAACCATCAAACCTCTCTCTCTAGTTAGCTACCAATCTACGATTGTCCTATCTATGGCCAATAGGTAAAAAGCTTTAGGAACACAAAGTATAAAACAGAACATCAGAAATATATTATTCAAAATAGGAGATTAAAAGTTCCTACAATTAAATTTACGTACTAGAATAAAAATTGCTTAGCTTGACATCGAGTTTGTAACACAGATTAAACATAAAACAAAATCATACACAGCAGTGCACTCTCTCTGAATTCTGCTTGTTCTCTACTTTGCCTTTGTGTTTGCCGTCAAAAAACAAACTTTCTCAATCTAATTGTATTTTCTATTAATGCTAGAGCACTTAAAAACCTTAAACCACAAGTTGCAAATTTTAAAAATATGGTTTTAGTTGTACTATTGCAATAGCACATCATGATAGTCTCAGTTACTTAAAATTTTGGAAAATCATGAGTTCTATTTATAATCGCACTACTGTGGTAAGCTACCGTGTTAGTTCTTCTACAAGTTGAATTATTCCTCTAATTATTGTAGTAGTGATTCCCTACAATGGTTCGTTCACTGGTTACTGCAGTAGTGGGTCATGGTAATGTCCTGCTTTTCCTCATTTTAACACTATAGTTACCATGGTAGTATGATCCTCTACCATGATAGTCAGTCGATTTTCTACACTTTGACCTTTTTCAATCTCCTTTTTTTTGTGTATCCATCTTGACTTGATCTTAACCCGCACAAACAACTAAGAATCTTACTTGGACATTGTATAACAAGTATAAATGAATAAAAATCATATTGGAATTCTCTAAATGTATGAAGAAACATGCAATGCTTAGATAATTGTTCATGCACCTATTTATAAGCAAATATGTCTTATTTTCTACTTAACCCATGCAAAAACATTTGAAAAATACCTACAGTATAGTTAGTATGTTATGCAACTAACAAAATACCCTCAAACTTAAGCCATTGTTTGTCCTTCAACAATAACTCAAATTCTAGGACTTAAATACCATACCATACATAGTTAAATTAGCTTTCCCTCATCATTGCGATCTCCATTTTCCATTCCTATAGCTTGTGATTCATCAACAAGTCCCTAGGGTTGTTCTAGTTTTCTAGAATTTTAGTCTATCTTCCATTCTTCCTCAACTTTACCCTCGTTTGTTGGCTACTTAGTCCTCCTAGACTGTGTCGATGAGTTATAGTTACCATCCCACTCATAGAAATTCTATCCCTCAATACTCTCTTCTATCTATTCTCTACTCAAATCAAACTATAGTTAGGATCAGTGGTCTTTCTTAGGTTGTAACGTGGCTTGGCCTAAGTATAAATGTGATATGATTTAAATTTGGACTCAATTGTACACTCATAGCAATAATGACAACCTTCTTTGTTTGATTCATTCTTTAAATCCTTGATCCCCTTCTGTACATTTCTTTGTATTTCAGACTTCAGACCCCCCAACTTTGTTTTCAGTGTTCCCCCAACCTTATGTTTTCACATGCACTTCATGTAACACCTCGCTTCCCCCTCATGGCCTGAGTCCAACCCATTCCTTGCCACCAGTAGGTCTTTATGAGGTTTTGATACATCTTATCACTGCCTGGATGCATCGTGTACTTAGTCTAATGGGCTTCATCTAGTATGGCTTGCTTACTCTGTCCATTCTGAGGCACACAAATTCTATCTCCAAGCCTTATGGTATCTTCAGTGTCTAACTTGAAGTTAGTATGCTTATCCTGTTCAACTCCTTCTATCAGACTTGTGAACCACTTATCTTGCTTTTGTTCATCATTGACATGGTATAGAAGACTCAATTGGCAAGTCATGTTGTAAAGATAAACTTACTTCTTGTTTGAAGCCATGCCCAGGTTATAATCCTTAATTAAGTGATACATCCTCTTATTTGTTAAATTTTTTTACTCAAGGCATCAACCACCACATTGGTTTTCCCTAGATGGTCCTGTAGTTTGAAATCATAGTCCTTGAGGAACTCCATCCATCTTCACTGCTTGAGGTTTAAATCCTTCTGGGTGTAGATGTATTTTAAACTCTTATGATCTGAAAATAGATCAAACTTCTTGTTATAGAGGTAATGTTTCCAAATCTTTAGGGAAAATACAATGGCAGCCAACTCTAAGTCATGGGTTGGATAATTTTGCTCATGGATCTTAAGTTGTCTAGAGGTATACACAAAAACTTTTCCTTCTTGCATCAAGACTACACCTAATTAGTTTTGTGAGGCATCCGTATACAAAACATACTCAATACCATGTGTAGGAGTGATTAAGATGGGGGTTGTAGTCAATATCTTCTTCAATTCTTAGAATGATTGTTTGCACTTCTCATCCCAACTGAACTTTACTTCCTTACTGGTCAGTTTGGTCATGGGTTCGACCAACTTAAAGAAATCTCAAATGAACCATCAATAATATCTAGCTAGGTCTAAGAAACTTTTGATCCTTATAATTGTTTTTGATTGCTTCCCGTCCATAACAACTTTCATCTTCTCAGCGTCTATAGAGATGTCTTTTGCTAATACTACATGGCCAAAGAACTTGATCGTCTTTATCCAGAATTTGCACTTGCTGAAGGCATATAATTTGTTTCTCTTAAGGGTTTCCAACACAATCTTCAAGTGTTCTAAGTGTTCAACTTCTGACTTAGAGTAAATTAGGATGTTGTCTATGAATACCACTGCAAACTAGTCAACGTATTGTTGAAATACTCAGTTTATTTGGTCTATGAATGTTGTTGGTGCATTGGTCAAACCAAATGGCATTACTGTGAACTCAAAGTTTCTATACTATGTCCTAAAGACCATTTTATGTATATAAGACTCTAGCATTCTCAATTGGTGATATCCTGACCTAAGATCAATCTTTGAGAAATGAGTGGCTCCTCTCAATTGATCAAATAGGTCAATCAATCATTCGTAGGGCATACTTGTTCTTCATTGTTGCCTGGTTTAGTTTTCGATAGTCAACATATAGTCTCATGGACCCATCCCTCTTTTTCACGAACAATCCGAAGCTCCCCATGGTGATTCACTTGGCTAATGAATCTTTTCTCTCGAAGCTCATCTAGTTGAGTCTTTAACTCGATCAGCTCCACTGGTGCCATTCTATCGAGAGGTATGGCTATGGGGTTGGTTCCAGGGTGAACTTCAATCTTCAATTCTATTACTCTAGTTGGGGGTAGCTTGGGTAAGTAATCTGGAAACACATCTTCATATTTTCGAACTACTTCTAAGTTCTGGATTCCTCCTTATTCCTTAGGGTCCTCTTCAGAGAATTTTTTGAATTCATCTTTCTGCCTTAAGTAGTTTAACATAACTATCATCAGGCTTCTAGGTAATCTCTGCATGTCATCATTGATTCAATAAGTTTCTCCCCAAGGTTATGTTATCATTACTCGCCTCTTGGGACAATATATTTGTGCCTGATAATGGTTTAACCAATCCATCCCAAGATTACATCTTATCCATAAAATGGAAGTACGCGAAGGTCGACTAAGCTCAATTTATCTTTAAACCTAAGGTCACAACTATACATTCTTTTTGAGGTAAAGATAGTTCCTATGGGCATGGATAACATTCAAATTCATGGGCAATGTTTTTGTTACTAGTTGTAGCCTATCTACTAGTTTTTTTAGAAATAAAGGATTTCGTAGTACTTGAATTAAACAATAGTTTCACAACAACATTAAACAACATGAATGTACCTTCTATGATAGGGATTTGTTCATATTGAAAATTAGCAATAAAAAACACTTTAGCCTAGTTCTGTCCACGACCATGATTTTAGTTTTGTCCCTGCTTGGGGTTATTGCTATTAAGGATGTCCATTCTGTCATCATCCCTGATTGTGTAGCTACTGTTGGGGAGCCTAGGCTTTGGCAGGACGAGACTTCACCACATGTCCTGGTTGGTTGCATTGACAACACAACCCTTGTTACTTGGCCAGTTCCCTCCTCTCCTCTTTAGTTTGATTGGATTGGTTCTGGGTTTGGGGTGCCTTATTTCCACCATTCCTTTGATGGGTGTTTTGCTTTTTTTGCACACCTTTGTAGTCTTTGCCATCTCCTAGCCTCCTATTTTTGTTCTTCAACTTATGTTCAAGTTGTCTTCTTGCTTCAGTAGCAATGCCTTCTCTACGACATCCTTGTATGTCATTAGGTTTATTAGTATTATAATTTTTCAAATCTCGATCTTGAGACCCTCTACAAATCTATTTGCCTTCATCTTTCTTCCCCAATCAGTTCAGGGAAAAACTTGGCTAATTCGGTAAACTTGGTTTCATATTCTACCACAGTCATATCTCTCTGAGTTAAGTTGATGAATGCCAACTACATTTTCCTCAAGGTAGCCTCAAGGAAGAATTTCTCATAGAACACCTCTTTGAACTCCTCTCAAACCATCTGCTTGACGTTAGTGTTTGGATCTGCTTTTAGCATCCTCCACCAACTCCTAGCTAGTCCCTTGAATTGATGGGTAGCTAGTGCCACTCTATGGGGACCCATTGCCCCTAGTACGTCTAGGTGTTCATCCAGCTCCTAGTATTAGTGGTCAGTTGTCATGGAGTCAGATGTGCCATCAAAGTGAGATGGGCGGAGTTTTTGCAACTCCATCAACATGTCCCTTTGTTTCTTATCCTTCAAGTCATCTCGTGCTTTCGGACAAACTGGAACATCAAGTATGGGCGCCAATTTTTGCACGAGAATTCGCTCTTATATTTATGGTTGTGGCACTGCCTGTGATATCATTTGAGGTAGTGTCCTCATAATTTGTTTCATAACCCTTCTGGTGATCTCTTTCATCACCTTGGGAGTCATCATGGCCTCAATATGAACCTCAACAGCACCGGTCTATGCCCCTTATTCTTGTGGTTATTGTCTCATTAGATGTGGTAGACCTAATAGTGTATATCTCTAATCTGATCATTATCTACAAGTCAAAATTGTCTTAGTATTCGTTTTCACAAGTTTTTTGTTTCATTCGTGCTATCAAGACTCTATATTCATGTTTTTAGGTTTTCGACTTTTTCAGTGGCCTATTAATTTATTCTTCTAGGTTTTGTTTGAGGGTTTCGAGGCCCTCTAATGTCGTTGGGTACAAGATTTGGTCTCAAAATAAATACGCATGCGATATGGTTTTGTTTGAGGGTTTCAAAGCCCTCTAATGTTGTTGGGTACAAGATTTGGTCTCAAAATAAAAACAAATGTGATATATATATATATATTCTTGAATCTAACAAATAAAACATGCATTTAATCAATCAGGCAATCATATAATCATACAAGTTCACGCCAGCATAACAAAATTTTAAGTTTCGATCTGTTCCTACAAGTTCGAGCGTCCCATACCACCATTACCCATTGACACAAATACCTATTGCATCTTTAGTGGATTTGAATATCCCATCGGGATCCAGTATCTGATCCCAAGGATGATGCTTTCTATGATCATCTATGCTATTTGCAGCGTGAAAAGTTTATATCAATTTTCTCACTCAAAATGCGAAAATTGAAGTTGTTAGTATATTGCCACAGGGGACTCTCTTTAATAGTTCATTCCAGTTCCTTTTATTGTTGGTATCCTTTGATAATCTTTTATAGTCCAGTTTGATTTTGGTTCATTGGTAGGAATAACTAGGATGGGCGAGTCAAATATGATTTCAAATATCCCAAGATGGGGAAAGAAACACTTATCTCAGGAAAAAAATGCCCCACCTACTTATTCTCTCTCTCTCTAAAGAATCAACTGTCTTGACTTGACCCTCAAACAGCTAGACCTTCGGCCAATAGTTCTCATTCATGTCATGAAAACCATGTACAAGCACTATTTATTGATCTCTTTCTCGATTTCTTCTAGTCAATTCATAGATAATTATTCCCATCCCACCCAATTGCTAGCTCGAGCGAAACCACCCTTTGAGTACCAACTAGTAGTTTAGGTTGGGTTCAAATAGTTTATTAGACCTAACCTTTGATTTTTCTGGTTCAAAAATAGCTTGAAGTGAATAAGTGACCAAACCAACTTCCCTAGAATGAGTCATCTCAACTATGGAATAGCTCATCTCCTGCTCATAAGTCCCCAAGTGGTCCAACATCAAACGATTCAACCTCGCATTTTAGAAACCATATTCTTAACGAATCATTGTATTCAAAAACACTCAATCTTTCATTAATTTCAACAACCCAAGCAGCAAGATGCCAAACTATTAATGTGGGAAGTCTCTCCATAAAACCCCCTCTGATTGGGTACAACCTAGACTCATCATGTGGGGGGTATTGGTCTGCCCCTTGTTCCTAGCTAAGAGAGCACGAAAACAATCAGGGATTAGCTTAAGGAGTACTAAAAAAGGTGCTAACAGTAGTGGGACTCCTATGATTAATAAGAAGCTAAAAAAATGAAGCCCATTTCTTCGAAATCCCACTATAGTAATGCCAAAAAAGCTTAGTAACCAATAGAGTGTGAACCTAGTTTCCATATTGGCCTTATTAACATCTCAACCAAGACAAGTCGTTGGGTTTTGATGCAAGGCCCTTTTTGATCTACTCTCATGCAGGCCCTCGTCTTCAGGTATGGTTTGGTTCTTCAGTGTTAGGCACATCTGATGGTCCGTGTCTTTTCGGTACCTATTAGCAACCCCGCAAGTGTACGGGATCGCAATAGTAATACTGGTGAGACCGAATATCATCCTCAGGAAAAAAGTACTTGTTTGTGTAAATTAAATCCCAATCTAGCGTTGGTTTTAATTTTATCAAGACATTCAATTTAGTTTGATAAGCAGTTGTATAAACAGAACTTTAATTTCTCAAAAACAATAAAACTGAAGCTAAATTAACTAGGTAGCAATGTTTAAAAGGGTTGTTTGGGATAATAAACACCTTAGTATGCTCTGTAATTTTATTTGGAATTATGATTTACTAACACTATGATTATTGCCCTTATAATTGAGACCCTATTCCGAGGCGTTCCAATTTTTCACTAAAGGTGTTTCTCAATACCCTCTTCCGAGGTGTTCAATCAACAAACCTGCGAATTCACATAAGAATTCCTGTGCTATATCCCTTAGATCCAGTTACAATCTTCTGATCAATGACTTGATCTGGGTCTTTACTGTTATAACCTCTAACTGAGCCTCTCTCCCGAGATAATTCAGTGATATTGGGTTCTTTACGCTTATGGCCAGTAAACATAAAGCTTTAAGCATGAACGAATAAAGAGTAGTGCAGATAAATCAATTAAACTGATGAAATTACCATGCATACATTGGAG
>JAJIYU010015255.1:0-12774 GCA_030144865.1 Tinospora cordifolia
TCTGTCGGTAGACTTAGAGACCATATTTCTGTAACACAAAATCCCACAATTAATGGCCATCCATTTGTTGTATTCATTATTTTTTCTTTTTGTTTTCAATAATGGTCAATTACATCTCCTTTCAACAAGAAGACAGGACAAGAAAGATACTCATCAAGCTTATACTATTGTTCTTTCAGAAAAAAATAAACAAAAGAAGCCCCTTATGTTATTGTTGTTACTCAAATATATCCCCTTTGCCTAGTAAGGTAAGTTTCAGATGTTCTCGTTACTTTTATGCAATTTTAAAATCAAACACAATAATGTATACAAAGCTAAGACAAATGCTAACGTTTTACTGAAAAAGCCTTCAGT
This sequence comes from Tinospora cordifolia, assembly GCA_030144865.1. Lineage (NCBI taxonomy): Eukaryota > Viridiplantae > Streptophyta > Magnoliopsida > Ranunculales > Menispermaceae > Tinospora > Tinospora cordifolia. Next base: position 355 of record JAJIYU010015255.1, read on the forward strand.
GTGTAGACTTGTGTTAACTGATCGTTGGAACAATGCAGCAAAATTAATTTAAGAAGAACTTAGATTTTTGCAAAGTAATAGTTTGAAAAATAAAGATAGAATTTAACTTTATATTCTTTTAGGATATAATCATGTTTAATATTATGAAAAATGATAAATATACATCTATCTCATTAATATTATGAAAAATAAATGATTCTTATGAATATAAGTATTAAATTGCAAATTTTGATGCATGAGTAAAATAAAAATTATTTCGATAAAAAAAATTCTCGTCCAAATGGTATTACACATTCTTTAAAGTAAATGTTGATTTGTTAATAATTATTAATTATTGATATGAACATTATATATATTATAGTAATCGAAACAAGAATTATTTCTTTGATAATAATTCTCATACCATAGTGTTCATTGTTTTCAAATAATTAATATTATGTTATAAGGTATAAAGAGATTGTAAATGAAATGAGATTATTTTTTAAAATTAAAAAATAACTCTAAGACGATATTTTTATTTACCGGCTTTAAACGTTGAAGTTGATTTTTGGACTTCTAGATCATGGTCAAAGATTGAAGTTGATTTAATCCATTTAGTGCACCTGTGTCATCTTCCATAGAATCCTCGCACATCAAACTCAGGCAAATTGCCCTGACTAACATTCGTTCTCCCCCATATGATGTCATTCATTCGATCTACCTTAATTTTCAAAAACTCAAAGTTTTCGAGCTTCTTATGATGATGCATGTAAAATGCAATCTATTGTACAGCCAAAGTCCCCTAATAGTCTTTGTATATTTTGATGTATGCGTGCAGCTATCACCCTTAACCTCCCTTGTGCCTATGGATAGATAAATTAAGGTCTACTATTGTTGTTATAGGTAAAAGCTAGTTTTTTTTAATCCAAATCTTGATGTTACAAGTAAAAATCTTATTTCAAAAAAATTAGATATAAAAGTAGGGAGAAATAGAGTTGAAAGCTATAATTAGAACAATGCTAACTCAAAGATGGGTAGTTAAGTTAATGTGAAACTTAATAAAAAAACGTTGAGATATGAGTTAAATGAGGGTTCAATTATCGTCCTTGTATCATGTTTGCCCCTCATGTAATACTATTTTCACTCTTGCAAATGAGTAAGTAGGTAAACTATATATTTTAAACTTGGCCAGGGTGATATTCAAGCCACATATAAAACTTGTGTGATGATTAGGCTTAAGATGCCTAAAAATTGATCTAGGTGTATATTAAAGAAACAAAAGAAAAAACAAAATAAGTGCTTATAGGGCTATTGCTAGCAAGTTGCATTGACAATAGAATCGCTATAATAGAATCGCTATATTCACATCTTTCCTATTTTTTAATATACATAAGTAGGTGGATTAATTAATTTTCTAATCATGTATTGTCAACGGTTTTTAAATCAAAGCATTAATTGATATTAGATCTTTTATGAATTCTATGATATAATTTTCTCTCTCTTTTGAAAAAAAACTTTTGAGACAATAAACGTGACTTATGTCATTAATATAGGAACATGGGCTTATAAAATCATGGGTTGTCGCATAATATAAATCATATCATAAGAGTTTTATAATATATTGTAGATTATATGACATAATTTTATAAATATAGATTATTTATAATTTATCAGACCGTCAGATAGGGATTGGGGAAATTCAGGTCTTATGTCATTCCTAGCTCTATTATAGATTCACCTTGTACACTAGTGTGTCAATATCATATTAAAAATAGTAAAAAGGGTTTCTATTTTTATTGTTTTGAAAAAAATAAAAATAAAAACGCTTCATTAATCCTTTCCCTTCAATTCTTTGGAGATAAGATTTTTGGAGTCAACTTGTAATTATTTAATATTTAGCTGTAATTTTAATTTATTTCATTATTTGGGTGCTAATTCTTTTTCTTATTCTTTAGATTTCTTTGATTTTTTTTTAATATTCTAAATTTTTTGTAATTACCCGAAATCCCTTCAAAAAAATTTAAAAGTGAAAAGTGTGCAATAATGCCGATGGTTGCAAGCTAGTTCGAAAGTAAGCGCTGCTTTGCCAAGTCTCTTTCAACCCAACTTAATTTCTCCACAACACATGGACAACGTTTTCTTCTACTCCTTCCGTCATTAATTTTGTCTCTGTATAGTACATTGTCCTAGTTTCTGAAATTGAAAACAACGCTACATATATAATATATACGAAGTTGCCTGATGGAACAAACAAGTTTCAAAGACACACAGCCACCATGTTTGAACTTTAATTAAATTTGAAGCAACCTTTTGCAAATTCGGCTAAGCCAAGGTAGACATTAAAACTTTTTGGGAAAATAATAATATGTTGAGGGAGGAAAGTCAAGGGGATGAAATGCAATATATTGATGCCACCAATAATAAATAGCATTATTAGATAGATTGAGTTTTCATAGGAGGTAAATATTTTCAAAGATGTGGTTCATGTCTCTCTTTACAAGGGTGAATGTCTCCTAAATAGAAGTTGATCATTGTTTTCTCTTGTATTTTCTTATTTTTGTTGTGTGGTTCTTCTTTTTTTGTCTTTTTGATCTAGTTTGTAAGTTAGGTTTTCTCCAATTTTTTGTTAGCCAATGCCTTAGTGTCGTTGTGTTTGACATCAACCTAGACTTGGTGAAGACAAGACGCTTGTTAGGATCAAGGTATACTAGAAGGAAAATGAAAACACCCTTGAAGATAATGTTACTTCTTCTTTTGATCTCTTACATATTAATCCTTATGACTATCAACTACTTGACATCTCCGAGGATGAATGAAACTGGTGACATTAAGGATGACCTACAACTTGCATCTATTTTTTGTTTAATGATGTAAAGGTTATAGGTACGACAATGATGTCAACAAAGGGAGAAGAGCATATCTATGCTCTCGAGGTCAATGGTTCCAAGTAGATTTACTTCTTTTATGTAATTTTATCAAAGTTCATTTGAAGATTTTGGTAGAAGCTCTCATAGCTTGATATTGTAAATTGCAATGTTGTTGGATATCATTAAAGGCACCAAGTTAAATGTCTTATAATTATTATAACACTATAGTACAATATATTCAAAATTTAATAGCACTGATGGAAAATAGAAAGAAAATAATAAGAAGAAGAAGAAGAAGAAAATGAGAAATTAATTAGCAAAAGCTTGGAGAATGCAATGTCAGACAATATTTCGCCTCTTTTCTCATACTTGAAGATCAATTGACAACTGTATATGACTGTTAAATCAAATTGAAGTACTACAAAATGATTTCTAGCAAACTAGAATCCTAGTTTTTGAATTTGTTGCTAAAATTTTTTTGATGTCAACAAAAAAAATAAAGATTAAAATTGGCCATAACTTATTTTGAATAAGTTAACATTTAGGTCAACAACTGTTTACTTGGGCTGCTCAAAATTTGGATTGACAAAAATGTTTTCAAACAAATGCCTTTTAAAAGGATTGTGTCTCGATTATTATTGGAGGAAATTATAGAAAATATCAGAAAAAAATATATTCACAACAATATATATTAGCTTTTCAAAAAGTTTTTAGTAATATCATATAACTTCAAATATTTTCATTTATACCAAAATACTTTCGTTTCTTCGACACTTGTACGTTCATTTCTTCATCCTTGATAGTTGTATGTTCGTTTCTTCAACCTTCCCTTTTGAATCCAAACTCCCACTTTTCACAACAAAGGATAGATCAATTGATCAAGAAGAATCTTAGCAGCTCTGACCTTGCAGGAAGTAGTAAACCCTAGAACTTTTGGAGTGCTCATTCCAGGGATAAGCTAGATTGCTACAATCTCATTGCCCCATCGCCACTATAACTGCTACTATTCTTATTTTTCTCAACCATTGCAAGTGTTGTCTGCTCCACAGTTACTGCTATACGAAAGTTGTCGTCGCTACTGTTCATGCTTTGTGTAACACCCCAAAAGTCAATGAACGAATTATAAAATTTTGAGAGTTTTTAATTTAAAATAAATTAAATAAATAATTTAAAAAATAAAAAATAAAAAATATCAAGAAAACATGAAAAATAGCCCAAAGGCCTAATTACCATGGTAATGATAGATGTTACCGTGATAATGCGAAGAAACTTAGAAAACACAGAAATTGGGCGTCAGTTTGCTTATTGCGATAATGGAATTTGTTATTGCGGTAATGCTTAAGAAAAGTGAAAATTTATATGTTCTGGTAACTGCGGTGGCCTACTGCGGTAATGCACCAAAAACCCTGATTATTGACATGTTAATCACGTGATTATCGTTGTAATTGAAGTCATGACCATTGTAATACGTAAAAATTATATATATGTGCGATTTGCGCGTCAAAACCATAATTACCAGCCATTGGATTTGATAGTCGCACAAGTTCTTCCCAAAACCCTACTCAGCTACCACAGACTAACCCTTCTTCTCATCAAAAGTGTTATAGAGTGTTCTTAATCTATTTCAACCATTCCCAGCCAGAATTCTCAAGCAAAGAATGAAGGAGAACTACATATTGGTGAAGAGTTCGACTATTAGGATTGAACAAACAGATTACATACAAGGTAAAGCATTCGTTTTACACAATATACATATGTTTTCATCATTGTCTTGCGTTTTCTAAGGAGATGCATGCTCCCTTGATTTGACAGCTAGTTGGAAGTGTTTGAAATACTCTTTTGAGGGGAATGAAAGAAGGAGTGTTTGAAATCAATTTATAATACGTTTTATTTGGGGTAATGATTGCGTTAAGTCTAGTATTAGTGTATTGAATCGTTACGAACAAGAAGACGGAAGGAAACTCGCACAAATATGCAATTTTTCAAAAAATTGCACGACTACCGCGTTAGTGAAATGCAAATAGAGAGTTCTTCTAGTATCACGACAATGCATATTGCCTATTCTAGTTTGCATTATAGCGGTAAAGCGTCCTAGACCCTTTTTTCGAGTTTTAGGCACACACAAATGTCACTGTGGTAGTACCATTTTCTACCGCGATGTACAGAGGAAAAACATTATAGTACATGGCCATTATGACCCTTGTACACATCATATTACTTATAGATTAGGGGATCATTGTATTATAGCTTGAAAACAACGAATACTTCAATTCCTAAGGATGTATTGGATCTTAGGTTGAGGATTCTAAATCATCAAGACACAAGAAAAGACAAGCAAAGTGAAATAACAAGTATAAGTGATTACCTTGCTCCCTAGTATTATTTGAGTTTTAAATGTTGAACATGATGTGTGATTACATTTCCTGAATGCATAGAGACATGAGAGGAAGCGATTTGAATGATGCATGATTGATATGATTCCATGAATACGGTATGATATAAGTTGCATGCTCTACTGATACATGTGTATTTTTATGACATAAAATGATTAATGCCATTTTTAAATTTTCATGAGATAATTAGCATGATTGAGTTACTGTGCAACGATGCTTCTATATGATGAAATGATAACTATGCTTGTCATGAAATATTTGTTGATACACAAGCAAAGATAAATTGAGAATTGAACTACGTACCATTGCAATTGTCCATAGGGATCACTGTGGGTGTTCTCGTAATAAGAAATGATGGGTTTGTCCCTAGTTTATGATGATAGAATGATGGGTGTGACCCTAGTTCTTGGAGAAGTGATGAGTGTCTCTCGTTCCCGAGTTGAGTAATGGGTGTGTTTCCCTGTCCCATTGGAATTTGACATATTTTGCACTTTTCCTCTTTCTGTATGATAAGATTATGATGAGAGAACATTAAAGCTAGGCCCTTCAGTTTGAAACGCCTAATGTTTGATAAGTGGTTCCATGTTCTGTGTTTGATTTGAATAATGCTATTGATGCAATGTGTATAATCCACTGGGCTCTCGAGCTGATCCCACCTTTTCATTTAGGTTATCTTTGAGATATTTCGAGTTACAATATGGCTGGGAGTTATTTAGATATTCACAGACTTCATTAGGGAGGTCATGATTTGATTTGTTTTATTTCTCTTTATCAACATTAGTCGAACTGAGTAGATAACCCCTTTTTATTAGTTTTGTCTTGATGATTTTAAAAGTTGGTATTGGGCCATATAGGCCTATTTTTTAGACTATTACTTGAACACTTATTGTCTAGTTTTATTCAATTTAATCCATGAGTTTTAATGAGATTTGTTATGTTTTATTTCCTATTGATATGTCTTGGTGTATCCATGAGACTGATGGATGATTCATATATGATTATGATGTTGATGATAAGAGTGAGATGATAGAATCAGTAACGCCCTAGTTCTCAGTGGTTGACACGTGTAGTGTCTTGATGATTTATTTAATAACTTATGGGATCACCTCTCCATGGGTGACCTTGATGTGAGAGAACGAAAAGATTGAGAATTGGGGTGTTACACTCTATTTGCCTTTCACCATCACCATTGTTATTGTTATGTGCCACTGCCTTCTGTTTACACCTGCTTAACCTCGCCACCGACGCCTTCTACCGCTATTGCTCTTCGCCATGCTTGCTCCACTACTACTACTCTATTTACACCTGTTGTTGTTCGTCTACTGCTTTTCGGCCCCTGCTACACAGGCTCTTCGTCGTCCCACCTTCATTGTTCTTTTGTTGTTGCTCAGCCCCTGTTCGCAACCCCTATCTGTTGTTGTTCGCACAAGATGCTGCTTGCCCTTGCTCACCACCGCCACTTCGTCATCTTCATCTTCTTCCTTGCTCACAACCACCACCAGAAAACCTTAACCGTGGCTAATTCTTAAATGAAAAATTCGGTGTTTGTGGCTTTAACAGTTATTTTTTGGATGGTTGTTGGGGATTTTTCACTATTAGATTTCAATTTCATTCCGTGTTTATGGTTTGCCTTATTTCTTCCTCTCAGGGATTTGATTTTGTTTTTGATACGGTGTAATATGATCTACTATTATTGATTAAATTGTTATGATCATTTGTTATTTTTAAGAATAAACAAAGAAAAAAATATTATTAACTATACTACACAAATTCACAACGTGAAATTAAGTTTTTTTTTTATTGTATACCAATAGTATACCACTGTTATACCAATATATATGTTCAATATACTTAAAGTTTTTTCATTGTATACCAATAATATATCAATAATATACCAATGTTATATCAATATATATGTTTACTATACCTAATTTTTTCATTGTATACCAATAATATACAAACATTATACTATTTATTGTAAATAGTATATAGTAAATATCATACCAGCGTATACCGAATGTGTATTAAAATTATTTCGCTGTTTATAAACTAAATATTATACTAATATTATACTGACTCTATACTAATTTATATCATTATACTAACTCTATACTAATATTATACTAACGTTATACTAACAGTATACTAATAATTGTTAATCAATAATTTTTGATATTAAATTTTTGATATGTATAAAGATAAAAGTACTAGTATTTGTATAATTAGTTTTGTTTTCTTATATAGAAATATATTTTTCTGTTATTATCATCCATGGCACCTCATCAACTTTCTCTTTGTACCCAATTTCAGGTTTTACTCAAACATCTAATTGGGACCATGAATGATAAGCAGATCAAGTTGGAACAGGTTTAGCGAAGAAACAAAGCCCAAGCCAACGTTATTGGGCGAGAAAACTTTTGTGACCCATAACCATCCGACCATTTGTAATTGGGTTGCCCAACCTAAGTATTGAAATAAAAAACAAATGAACAAAAATAATGAAGAACATATTTATACTATGTATAATAAAAATATTTTATCACTTTCCACAGCAAATACTACCCTTTTTAACTTATTAATTTTTTTAAATATATAAATTTTCACTAAATTTTATAAAATCCAGTTACTTTAACTACTCGCCACCCTAGTCGTTCACCTTTTTCAATTTTTATAACTATCCCACTTCTATTTTTCTTTAATTTTCTGTTCACCTATTTTTTTTTTCTAAATCTAAAATTTTTATCTGCAATGCTAGTGCTATTTGCTAGTGAAAACAAATAATAATAATAATAATAAAATAAAAGGAAAAAAGAATTAGTAACTTAAGTGACATAATTATAAAAATTATAAAATAAAAATGATTGACTCTAGTCAAAAGATAACCAATAAAGAAAAAAAAAAGATAATATAAGCTTTTATTACTTATAAAACAAAATTTTAACTTGTTTAATTATTTAAACCATTTTTTCCAAGAATGGTCCCATGGGCTATTTGCACACTAGTAGAGTCGTTTTGTGAGTAGAATATAATTTGATTATTTTTAAAAAATAGAATAAAATAGAAAAAGATATAATAAGAAATGATTAGATAATAATTAATTCTACTATTTTAAATGGCTTTGCTTAATTCTATAATTGTAAGATACAAAGTGAGCTTGAATAAATATTTTATTTTATACCTAGTCAAATGTAAGATTGGACTAAATATTATTATTTGTAAAGTGCATGTGCTAAAAACCCGCTTAAATATCCAACTGAAGTTGAGCGTGACAGTTACATGTAGGGGTGAAAATTTGTGACACGAAACGATAACTAGACATAAACACGATACGAAATTAACAAGTTTGGGTTAAAACGGAAAACCTGAAAATGACACGTTTAACACGATTATAAATAATTTAAGATATAAATTATAAAAAAGTTAATTTAAAGTTAATGTATTTATTAATCTATTGATAAAATAATTCATTATTATTATTTTAAATATAAATTTTTAATTTTTTAATTTTTTTTAAATTTTTAATAAAAATTATTTTAAAATATGATTATAAAAAGTTAAATGAGTCATAATAGGTACATGATTACGAACACAGTTAAACACGACCTATTTACGATACGATCTATTTATGATACGATGACAATAATTGTCACCTCTAGTTACATGATCAATACCAAAAGAAAAAAGAAAAGCACTAATGAGCAAATAAAATAAAAAGAGACTATGAATGAGGTTGATGCAAAGGGGCCCAACTGAAATTCGTGAGCCTTCAAACTTTGATGGCGCGCAATTAAGATGAAATGGATTGAAAGCAGTACAAATCTGCCAATTGTTACAACTAAATGTGTCATTAAAATAGAATTACTATCAAGAATGCTAGGCATACCATCTACTTTCAGTGTTATTAAAAATGACAGAAAATTATAAAAAAAAGTCAAAAAATTAACTTTATAACATAATTATATACATCTTTTTTACTTAATTATGTGTACATCGAATATTATTAATTATTATAAAAAATATCATAATATATACGGTAATGTTCTTCTTCTTCGTTATAAATAAACACCAAACCGAAAAACCTTCTAACCAGTCACCACCACTACTTTCTGTTATCTTGTTTTGCTCCACAGCTCTGAACCATGATTCACATCTACCTATGTTCTTTGTCATTTCCGTTGCTGGTGTTGTTATCGTCTATTTTTTATTTGTCGTCGTTCTTGCATTTCGGAGATCTAACAAATCTAGATTTGCAGTCACTGCATAGATCCTACTCTATTTCCTATTGCAAGTCCACCTGCGTCGCCCTTCTTCTTATTTACTCTTCTTCTCTGTTCAGATCTGCAAGATGTATTGCTCTTTGTCGTGCTCATCAGCTACTCTGTTCTTCTTCTTCTTCTTCTTCTGTTACCACGACCGCCGAAAGCCAGCGTCAATGGCTATCCATCGTTGTGCAGTGCCGACACCGTTCCATCGTTGTGCAGCTACTCTGTTCTTCTTCTTCTGTTAGCACGATTGTCGAAAGCCTTCTTCTTTTGTTATCACAACCGTCGAAAGCCAATGCCAACCCCTTTCAAAATTGTGCAATTGCTCTGTTCTTCTTCTTCTTCTGTTACCACGACCGTTGTGCAACTACTTTGTTCTTCTTCTTCTTCTTTTACCATGACCGCCGTGCAACTGCATTGTTCTTCTTCTTCTATAAATCCCCTTTGATCTACTCTAAAGCCTCCTGTTTGTTGCTCATTGCCATCTGTTCCTGAGGCGATCTGCGCTAAAGCCTCTAATCTGCTCTAAAACTTCGTTTGATTACTCTATACCAACTATTTTCGAAAACACTCTCCGCCAACAACCTTTTATCTCCTTTGGAGCCTATTCCAGCCATTGATAGTGATGATGATTCAATGATTAGAAAGCAAGCCAATCCATGGGTAAATCCCCTCTGATTTGCTTTAAAGCTCCTGTGGCGCGATCTGCTCTAAAGTCTCTAATCTGCTCTGAAGAAGAAGACCCCTGTTGTACACAATTTTACCAGAAATATTCTCATCCTATGGCCCATCTGCTTCTATGAACAACGCTTATATTAAGATTTCGAGATGGACATAGAAAGAAGAAAAACAAAGCGTGAGGTGGTTGAGATTTGAAGATGGAACATAAAGAAGAAAAGCAGTATACCTCATTTTTTTCATTGTATACCAATGTATAACTAATTCTTTTAATGTATATCAATAATATACCAACATTATACCAATATATATATATATATATATATATAGTATACCTAATTTTTTTCATTGTTTACCAATAATGAACTAACGTTATACCAATATATATGTTTAGTATACCTAATTTTTTCATTGTATACCAATATATATGTTCAGTATATCTATTTTTTTTATTGTATACCAATAGTATACCAACATTATACTAATGTATATGTTCATATACCTAATTTTTTTATTGTATACCAATAATTTACAAACATTACACTGTATACCAATGTCAAACCAACTGTATACCAACTTTTGGTATATTAATAGTCGTTACTAAATGATTTTTACTATACTATATACTAATGTTAAGCTAACTGTATGTTAATGTTATATCATTGTTTATAAGTTAAATGTCATACCAGCATATACCGACTATATACTAAAGTTATACCTTTGTTTATAAGTTAAACATTATATTGGTGTGGCTATCATAAAACTTAAAATACACCAACTATATATCATATAATCATGTTTTTTCAGCATCATATATCAACTGTATACCATTATTTATAAGTTAAATGCTATAATAGTGTATATCGACAATATACTAAGTTATATTATTATTTATAAGCTAACTATTATACTAATATTATATTGATTGTATACCAATATTATATTATTATTTTTAAATTAAATATTATACCAATAGTATATCAATAGTTTTTGATATTTTTGTTATCAAGTTTTTGCTATATGTATAAACTGAAAATACCAACATTTATGTAAATATTTCTATTTTATTTGCACAAAAATGTCTTTTTTTTTCCAAAAAATAACTTCCAAAGCCCAATCATGGTTGATGAAAAGATGAAAAATTATAGATTGAATTGAATTACAATGATATTACAATGGTATAAATAGATAATATCATAAATATATAAAAAGAAAATATATAAATATAAGATATAGAATGAATATTATATATTATATTATAATATCTGATAAGATATTATAATATATTATATAATATCTTATATGATAAATAAGATATTATAATAATATACTAACATCCCCCCTCAAACTCAAGGTGATAGAAAAAATCATCTTGAGTTTGTCAACAAAAAGCAAGCGCAATAGTTAGCGCACAAGAAAGGATGTCGTACAGAGATATCGTGGCATAAAAGATGCGGCACAAGAGATATTGTGGCATAACAAGCGCAATAGTTAGTGCACAAGAAAAGATGTCGTACGGGAGATACCGTGGCATAGCAAGCGCTATAGTTAGCGCATAAGAAAATAAATATAATATTATCATATTATATAAACTTTAGGTTTATATAATAATATAATATTATGATATCATATAAACTTCAAGTTTATATGATAAATATATATTTTGGCAGGGTTAGCGGCGCAGCAGCGAAGACTTCGACGGACCAGCAGTAAAAGCAAACAATAGCAACAACAAGAAATTTCTACAACAATAAATTTCTGTAGCAAGAAATTTCTGCAACATTAAATTTCTGCAACAAGAAATTTCTGCAGCAACAAGAAATTTTTGCAACAAAAAAATTTCTGCAGCACTAAATTTCTGCAACAAGAAATTTCTGCAGCAACAAGAAATTTTTGCAACAAAAAAGTTTCTGCAGCACTAAATTTCTGCAACAAAAAAAAAGAATTTCTACAACAACAAGAAGATATGCAGCAACAATAGAATGTCCAACAACAATAGAATGTCCAGCAGCATAGAATGCCCAACAAATAGCAGCGAAAAAGATTCTCAATAGTTATCGGCACAGTGGCTATGGTAGATCTGAAACTGGTAAATGGACATGAAAAATAGCAAATCGAGAACAAAGAATAATGTGCAATAGGTAGCACAGATGGTTTCAGCCGACCTATTGTTTTTATCTTGTCATTGGCCGGCCGAAATGACAAAAAGCTAAAATTATCTCAAACTACTTAACCTAGATC
>JAJIYU010015256.1:0-12817 GCA_030144865.1 Tinospora cordifolia
AACCAAGAACTTCTCACACTCAAGAGAGAAAAGAAAAGTGAGAAGGGGTGCCAAGAAGAGGGCTTGAAGCACAAGATGAAAACTCAACTCTTGTTGCTTGGGATGATTTGAAGTGTGAGCATGGGGGGTTTATATAGGCTTCAAAAGTGTATAAAATGGCAAGTTTGTGGTGCTCTCATTCTAAGAAACTTGCCAATAATTCAAATTTTTGTGCCCCCCAAGCATGGGAGATTAGCAAGTAATTTTTTTGGAAATTTTTGGGATTTTAGAAACCATTTTTTCGAATTTTTGAAGCATTTTTACTGATTTAATTCGGATTTTTGGTTATTATTTTCAGAGCAGCAAATTGGAGCCGTCGGATCATCCTCGAGATTTTATTCGCGATCAAGATTGGGCGGGTGGAACGTCAGCGGTTGGATCTCCTCAATCGCAGCACTGGTTCGCGATTGAGATCAGGCGGGTGAGATCTGGAACGTTCGATTAACCTCAGTCGTAGTACTCAGTTTGCGACTGATGAAACGCGCTTTTCTGGGTCGTTGGATGATCATCAGGTGTTGTGTTCGGATCGTGATCGCGATTAATGAATCTTGTCTGATCCGTCAAATGGTCCTCGAGACACGCACGTCGCGATCAGAGAAAACGAATTTTCTGTGGACCGTCAGATCGACCTCGACAATCGTGTGCGGTCCGATTTCGCAATTTCGATTTGCGCCTTAAATCCTGATCATCTGATTATCCTCGAGTTCTGTTTGCGATGATCATCAAGATGAGATTACAGATCCTAACCATTGGATTTTCTTCGATTTTTGTACTTTCGCAATCAACGAAACACCATCGGACCGTTAGATCATCCCGATGGTTTCTGGGCTGTTGGATCTCAGTTATTCGGTGCTCCTGGGTGTCGTTTTGGACTTCGATTGTGACCGTGAGATCTTAGATCCTACGAATGATGGATTTCTGGCCGTTGGATCGTGTTTCTAATACCAAAATCACTCTTCTAAGTTGCTATTATCCGAAATTTTGCCAATTAGACATTTCCTAATTGATAAAAACTTGATTTTCTTGTATATTCCTTTCTATTTTGATGATTTGCTAATATCTTTCTCTTTCTAATTATTTAATATTACATTTATTTGATATTTTTCTATTTCCTTAATATTTTTAATGCCAAAAATTAAATAATGTATATTTTTCATTTCTATGTATTTTTATTTATTTTATATTCTATTTTTAGATAATAATTTATGTAATTATACACTAATGCTTTTTTTTTATAAATACATGTACACTACATTTTTATTTAATTTTTTATGTACATATTCCCATAATATGTGGTATTTATTTTGCTAATACACACCTTATTTATCTGCATATTAGCCAATATGTGTATCATTTCTATTTATTTCTTAAGCAATTCCTTAAATTTTATAATTAATTCTAATAAACCTTAATTTTCATTTAGTTATCAAATTAAGGTCTTATTTGCTTTTTTTTATATCTTTAATATATTTTATTTTTCATGTGCCAACCCACAATTTGCATCCAAAATCTTTGAAATTAATTAATTTAATTTATTTTAAATTATTTGACAAAATTCTGGGGTATTACAACTAGCTTCAAAGAAATAAATCAATTCTAAATAAGTTATTTTCTCATTTTTCTATGGAAGAGCATTTCAATGTTACTTCTTTAAACAATTTAGTCCTTTATAAGAGTGCAATGAAGATATAAATAGCTATTTTGAGTTTCACGTGTATATAGATAGTTGAGAATGCTTCTTTCAAGCAATTAGGGACACAAAACACCTTTTCGCTATCTGAATGGGTTAGAAAATCGGATGGGAAATGCTGTTGCAATGAAACGATGAAGTAAGCCGTGAGCGCTCTCTAAATTTAAAAAGCAAGAAAAATAACTAGTTTGTTCACTTACAAGAGTATAAAGAGAGGAACATGAACTACGTTTGTTTTTGCGAGTGCCTAGCTAGCTCAGAATGTGATGTGCTCAATTGAATGCGCGAAGTTACGCTTTTCTAGGAAAACCAGGGACTTGAACTACCATTGGTACTTAAATGAGTTAGAAAGTACCCTTAAATAATTGTGAATCATCCTAAATAAAGCAACGACATATAGAAACTCATATCAAAGAAGGAAATCTAGTCTAAATGGGCTTTGATGTTTTTCTATGGAGGAACATTGAATATTACTTTCTTAAGCTTTTTGGTCATTTGTAACAGTATAATAGAAGCTAAAAATTGGTATTTAAAGTTTCATATACGCGCAGGTGGATAGAAATACAATAAAATGCAAATTCTCGATAAAATTAGTATTTTCCCTTAAAAATTAGGCACTCAAAATCAACAACTCCCTCCTAATTGAGGAACTAAGTAATAAAAGCTCCTTAAGCTAAGAAAATATGTTTTCAATGAGCAGTTGGCTCCTTGTCTATAAGATAAAAGAAAAAAAATACTATGCTAATCCATTTCATCATTTTCTAGAGTGTAGATAGACCCACAAAAGGTACTTTGAATGCGATGACCACTAGCTTGTTAAGATGTGATAGAAAGTCAAATCATCATTCAAGTTATGCTTTCTTCAAGCAATTAGAGATGCAAAAACACCTTTGCTATCTGAACAAGTTGAAAAATTGCTTACAAAATGATATCAAAAAGAATCAAGTTGGAAAAACTCTTTCGAAGTAAAGAAAATTTGTTGCAATCGAGTCGTTGGTACCTTCTTTGTAGTTAAAAACAAGAAAAACAAGTTGTTTGTTCATTTAGGAGATCATAAGGAATGGAACGAGGACAACCTTCGTTCTTACGAGTGGAAAGCTAGCTAAGAAAGTGCCAAGCTCAATTTAAAGTCCAAAGTAACGCTTTTCTTGGGAGACAAGGGTCCCCAACTTCCTTGGGTGGTTAAAGGAGTAAAAAGGTCACTCTAAATGTTTTAATTCCTCCAAAACGAAACATTAAGAAATGAAAACTCGCTTCAAAGAAATAAATCCATTCTAAATAAGCTATTTTCTCATTTTTCTATGGAAGAGCATTTCAATGGTACTTCTTTAGACAATTTAGTCGTTTATAAGAGTCCAATGAAGATATAAATAGCTATTTTGAGTTTCACGTGTACATAGATGGTTGAGAATGCTTCTTTCAAGTAATTAGGGACACAAAACACCTTTTCGCTATCTAAATGGGCTAGAAAATCGGTTGGGAAATGCTATCGCACTGAAACGATGAAGTAAGCCGGGAGCGCTCTCTAGAATAAAGAAAATTAGTCACAATCAAGCCGTTGGTGCCTTTTCTACATTTAAAAAGCAAGAAAAACAACTAGTTTGTTCACTTACAAGATTATAAAGAGAGCAACATGAAACTACGTTTGTTTTTGCGAGTGCCTAGCTAGCTCAGAATGTGATGAGCTCAATTGAATGCCCGAAGTAACGCTTTTCTAGGAAAACTAGGGTCCTGAATTACCATTGGTACTTAAATGAGTTAGAAAGTACCCTTAAATAATTGTGAATCATCCTAAATAAAGCAACGACCAATAGAAACTCATATCAAAGATGGAAATCTAGTCTAAATGGGCTTTGATTGTTTTTCTACGGAAGAACATTGAATATTACTTTCTTAAGCTTTTAGGCCGTTTGTAATAGAATAGAAGTTAAAAATTGCTATTTTCAGTTTCATATACACGTAGGTGGCTGGAAATACAATAAAATACAAATTCTCGATAAAATTAGTATTTTTCCTTAAAAACTATTCACTCAAAATCAACTACTCCCTTCTAATTGAGGAAATAAGCAATAAAAGTTCCTTAAGCTCAGAAAATATGTTTTCGGTGAGCAGTTGGCTCCTTGTATATAAGATAAAAGAAAAAAAATACTGTGGTAATCCATTTCATCATTTTACTAGAGTGTAAAGAGATCCACAAAAGATACTTTGAATGCCATGACCACTAGCTTACCTTTGCAGTCTGAACAAGCTGAAAAATTGCTTACGAAACGCTATAAAAATGACATGAAGAATCAAGGTGGAAAAGCTCTTTCAAGTAAAGAAAATTAGTTACGATCGAGTCACTGGTACCTTCTTTGCAGTTGGAAATAAGAAAAACAAGTTGTTTGTTCATTTACAAGATCATAAGTTTTGGAACAACTAGTTTGTTCACTTACAAGATTATAAAGAGAGGAACATGAACTACGTTTGTTTTTGCGAGTGCCTAGCTAGTTGAGAATGTGATGAGCTCAATTGAATGCTCGAAGCAACGCTTTTCTAGGAAAACCAGGGACCTGAACTACCATTGGTACTTAAATGTGTTAGAAAGTACCCTTAAATAATTGTGAATCATCCTAAATAAAGCAACGATCAATAGAAACTCATATCAAAGAAGGAAATCTATTCTAAATGGGCTTTGATTATTTTTCTAAGGAAGAACATTGAATATTACTTTCTTAAGCTTTTTAGTCGTTTGTAATAGTGTAATTGAAGTTAAAAATTACTATTTCGAGTTTCATATACCTGTAGATGCCTGGAAATACAGTAAAATACAAATTTTCGATAAAATTAGTATTTTTCCTTAAAATCTAGGCACTCAAAATCAACAACTCCCTTCTAATAGAGGAACTAAGCAATAAAAGCTCCTTAAGCTAAGAAAATATGTTTTCGACAAGCAGGTGGCTCCTTGTATATAAGATAAAGGAAAAAGAATACTATGCTAATGCATTTCATCATTTACTAGAGTGTAGAGAGAGACCCACAAAAGGTACTTTGAATGCCATGACCACTAGCTTGTTAAGATGTGATAGAAAGTCAAGTTATCATTCAAGTGATGCTTCCTTCGAGCAATTAGGGATGCAAAAACACCTTTCAGTCTGAACAAGCTGAAAATTGCTTACAAAAAACGCTATCAGAATGACGTGAAGAATCAAGTTGGAAAAGCTCTTTTAAGTAAAGAAAATTAGTTACAATCGAGTCGTTGGTACCTTCTTTGCAGTTAGAAATAAGAAAAACAAGTTGTTTGTTCATTTACAAGATCATAAGTTGCGGAACAACTAGTTTGCTCACTTACAAGATTATAAAGAGAGGAACAAGAACTACGTTTGTTTTTGCGAGTGCCTAGCTAACTGAGAATGTGATGAGCTAAATTGAATGCTCGAAGCAACGCTTTTCTAGGAAAACTTGGGACCTGAACTACCATTGGTACTTAAATGAGTTAGAAAGTACCCTTAAATAATTGTGAATCATCCTAAATAAAGCAACAATCAATAGAAACTCATATCAAAGAAGGAAATCTATTCTAAATGGGTTTTGATTGTTTTTCTACGAAAGAACATTGAATATTACTTTCTTAAACTTTTTGGTCATTTGTAATAGTGTAATTGAAGTTAAAAATTACTATTTCGAGTTTCATATACGTGTAGATGCCTAGAAATACAGTAAAATACAAATTTTCGATAAAATTAGTATTTTTTTCTTAAAAACTAGGCACTCAAAATCAACTACTCCTTTCTAATTGAGGAAATAAGCAATAAAAGCTCCTTAAGCTAAGAAAATATGTTTTCGGTGAGCAGTTGGCTCCTTGTATATAAGATAAAAGAAAAAAAAATACTATGGTAATCCATTTCATCATTTACTAGACTGTAGAGAGACCCACAAAAGGTACTATGAATGCCATGACCACTAGCTTGTTAAGATGTTATAAAAAGTCAAGTTATCATTCAAGTGATGCTTTCTTGGAGCAATTAGGGATGCAGAAGCACCTTTGCAGTCTGAACAAGCTGCAAAATTGCTTACAAAACGCTATCAAAATGACATGAAGAATCAAGTTGAAAAAACTCTTTCAAGTAAAGAAAATTAGTTACAATCAAGTCGTTGGTACCTTCTTTGCAATTAGAAACAAGAAAAACAAGTTGTTCATTTACAAGATCATAAGGAGCAGAACAACTAGTTTGTTCACTTATAAGATTATAAAGAGAGGAACATGAACTACGTTTATTTTTGCGAGTGCCTAGCTAGCTGAGAATGTGATGAGCTCAATTGAATGCTCGAAGTAACGCTTTTCAAGGAAAACTAGGGACCTGAACTACCATTGGTTTTTAAATGAGTTAGAAAGTACCCTTAAATAATTGTGAATCATCCTAAATAAAGCAATGACCAATAGAAACTCGTATGAAAGAACGAAATCTATTCTAAAAGGGCTTTAATTGTTTTTCTACGAAAGAACATTGAATATTACTTTCTTAAGCTTTTTGGTCGTTTGTAACAGTGTAATTGAAACTAAAAATTGCTATTTTGAGTTTCATATACGTGTGGATGCCTGGAAATACAGTAAAATACAAAATTTTCGATAAAATTATTATTTTTCCTTAAAAACTAGGCACTCAAAATCCTACTCCCTTCTAATTGAGGAACTAAGCAATAAAGGCTCCTTAAGCGAAGAAAATATGTTTTCAGTGAGCAGTTGGCTCCTTGTCTATATAAGATAAAAGAAAAAAAATACTATGCTAATCCATTTCATCATTTACTATAGTGTAGAGAGACCCACAAAAGGTACTTTGAATGACATGACCACTAGCTTGTTAAGATGTGATAGAAAGTCAAGTTATCATTCAAGTGATGCTTTCTTCGAGCAATTAGGGATGCAAAAACACCTTTGCTATCTGAACAAGCTGAAAAACTCCATACAAGACGCTACCAGAAACAAGAAAAACAAGTTGTTCGTCCATTTACAAGATCATAAGGAGTGGAACGAGGACAACCTTTGTTCTAACGAGTGGAATGCCAGCTAAGTAAGCGGTAGGCTCAATTGAAATTCCAAAGTAACGCTTTTCTTGGGAGACATGGGTCCCCAACTTCCTTGGGTGGTTAAATGAGTAAAAAGGTCACATTAAACGTTTTAGTTCCTCCAAAATGAAATATTAAGCAATGAAAACTCGCTTCAAAGAAATAAATCCATTCTAAATAAGCTATTTTCTCATTTTTCTGTGGAAGAGCATATGAATGTTACCTCTTTAAACAATTTATTTGTTTTGATGGGTGCAATGAAGATATAAATAGCTATTTTGCGTTTCAAATATATATAGATGGTTGAGAACGCTTCTTTCAAGCAATTAGGGACACAAAGCACCTTTTCGCCATCTGAATGGGTTAAAAAATCGGTTGGGAAATGTTATTGCAATGAAACGATGAAGTAAGCCATGAGCGCTCTCTAGAATAAAGAAAATTAGTCACAATCAAGCTGGTGGCGCCTTTTCTATATTTAAAAAGCAAGAAAAACAACTAGTTTGTTCACTTACAAGATTATAAAGAGAGGAACATGAACTACGTTTGTTTTTGTGAGTGCCTAGCTAGCTGAGAATGTGATGAGCTCAATTGAATGCTCGAAGTAACGATTTTGTAGGAAAACCAAGGACCTGAACTACCATTGGTACTTAAATGAGTTAGAAAGTACCCTTAAATAATTGTGAATCATCCTAAACAAAGCGACGATCAGTTAAAACTCATATCAAAGAAGGAAATCTAATCTAAATGGGTTGTGATATTTTTTCTACGGAGGAACATTGAATATTACTTTCTTAAGCTTTTTGGTCGTTTTTAACAGTGTAATAGAAGCTAAAAATTGCTATTTTGAGTTTCATATATGAGCAGGTGGCTGGAAATACAATAAAATAAAAATTCTCAATAAAATTTGTATTTTCCCTTAAAAACTAGGCACTCAAAATCAACAACTCCCTTCTAATTGAGGAACTGAGCAATAAAAGCTCCTTAAACTAAGAAAATATGTTTTCAGTGAGCAATTGGCTCTTTGTCTATAAGATAAAACAAAAAAAAATACTATGCTACTCCATTTCATCATTTTCTAGAGTGTAGAGTGACCAACAAAACGTACTTTGAATGCCATGACCACTAGCTTGTTAAGATGTGATAGAAAGTCAAGTTATCATTCAAGTGATGCTTTCTTTGAGCAATTAGGAATGCAAAAGCACCTTTGCTATCTGAACAAGCTGAAAAATTGCTTACAAAACGATATCATAAAGAATCAAGTTGGAAAAGCTCTTTCAAGTAAAGAAAATTAGTTGCAATCGAGTCGTTGGTACCTTCTTTGCAGTTAAAAACAAGAAAAACAAGTTGTTTGTTCATTTACAAGATCATAAGGAGTGGAACAACTAGTTTGTTCACTAACAAGATTATAAAGAGAGGAACATGAACTACATTTGTTTTTGAGAGTGCCTACTAGGCTGAGAATGTGATGAGCTCAATTGAATGTTCGAAGCAACGCTTTTCTAGGAAAACCAGGGACCTGAACTACCATTGGTACTTAAATGACCAATAGAAACTCATATCAAAGAAAGAAATGTATTCTAAATGGGCTTTTAATTGTTTTTCTATGGTAGACCATTGAATATTCCTTTTTTAGGCTTTTTGGTCATTTGTAACAGTGTAATAGACGCTAAAAATTGCTATTCAAGCTTCATATACGCGCAGATGGCTGGAAATACAATAAAATGCAAATTCTGGATAAAATTAGTTATTTCCCTTAGAAACTAGGCACTCAAAATTAACTCCTCCCTTCTAATTGAGGAACTAAGCAACAAAAGCTCCTTAAGCTAAGAAAATATCTTTTCATTGAGCAGTTGGCGCCTTGTCTATAAGATAAAAGAAACAAAATACTATGCTAATCTATTTCATCGTTTACTAGAGTGTAGAGAGACCAACAAAAGTACTTTGAATGCCATGACCACTAGCTTGTTAAGATGTGATAGAAAGTCAAGTTATCATTCAAGTAATTTTTTCTTCGAGCAATTAGGGATGCAAAAACACCTTTGCTATCTGAACAAGCTAAAAAATTGCTTAAAAAACGCTATCAGAAAGAATAAAGTTGGAAAAGATCTTTCAAGTAAAGAAAATTAGTTTCAATCAAGTCGTTGGCACCTTCTTTGCAGTTAGAAAGAAAAAAAAACATATTGTTTGTTCATATACAAGATCATAAGGAGCGGAACGACGACAACCTTCGTTTTTATGAGTGGAAAGCTAGCTAAGAAAGCGGCATGCTCAATTGAAAGTCCAAAGTAACGCTTTTCTTGGGAGACAAGGGTCCCCAACTTCCTTGGGTGGTTAAAGGAAGTAAAAAGATCACTTTAAATGTTTTAATTCCTCCAAAATGAAACATTAAACAATGAAAATTCGCTTCAAAGAAATAAATTCATTCTAAATAAGCTATTTTCTCATTTTTCTACGAAAGAGCATTTTAATGTTACTTCTTTAGACGATTTAGTCATTTATAAGAGTGCAATGAAGATATAAATAACTATTTTGAGTTTCACATGTATATAATAGATGGTTGAGAACGCTTTTTTCAAGCAATTAGGGACATGAAGCACCTTTTTGCTATCTGAATGGGCAAGAAAATCGGTTTGGGAAATGTTATCGCAATGAAACGATGAAGTAAGCAGCGAGCGTTCTCTAGAATAAAGAAAATAAGTCACAATCAAGCTGTTGGCACCTTTTTTACATTTAAAAAGCAAGAAAAACAACTAGTTTGTTCGCTTACAAGATTATGTAAAGAGACCAACATGAACTACGTTTGTTTTTGCGAGTGCCTAGCTAGCTAAGAATGTGATGAGCTCAATTGAATGCCCGAAGTAACGCTTTTCTTGGAAAATTAGGGTCCTGAACTACCAATGGTACTTAAATGAGTTACAAAACACCCTTAAATAATTATGAATCATCCTTGATAAAGCAATGACCAATAGAAACTCATATCAAAGAAAGAAATCTATTCTAAATGGGCTTTTTGACTATTTTTCTACGGAAGAACATTGAATGTTACTTTCTTAAGCTTTTTGGTTGTTTGTAACAGTGTAATAGAAGCTAAAAATTGCTATTTCGAGTTTCATATACATCTAGATGGCTGGAAATACAAGAAAATGCAACTTCTTGATAAAATTATTATTTTCCCTTAGAAACTAGGCACTCAAAATCAACTACTCCATTCGAATTAAGGAACTAAGCTATAGAAGCTCCTTAAGCTAATAAAATATGTGTTCAGTGAGCAGTTGGCTCCTTGTCTATAAGATAAAAGAAAAAAACAACTAGTTTGCTCACTTGCAAGATTATAAACAAAGCAACATGAACTACGTTTGTTTTTACGAGTGCGTAGCTAGCTGAGAATATGATGAGCTCAATTGAATGCCAGAAGTAATGCTTTTCTAGGAAAACTAGGGACCTGAACTACCATTGGTACTTAAATGAGTTAGAAAGTACCCTTAAATAATTATGAATCATCCTAAATAAAGCAATGACTAATAGAAACTCATATCAAATAAAGAAATCTATTCTAAATGGGCTTTTTGATTGTTTTTCTACAGAAAAACATTGAATATTACTTTCTTAAGCTTATTGGTCGTTTGTAACAGTGTAATAGAAGCTAAAAATTGCTATTTCGAGTTTCATATACGCGTAGATGGCTGAAAATACAATAAAATGCAAATTCTCGATAAAATTAGTACTTTCCCTTACAAGCTAGGCACTCAAGATCAACTACTCCCTCTAATTTAGGAACTAAGCAATAAAAGCTCCCTAAGCTAAGAAAATATGTTTTCAGTGAGTAGTTGGCTCCTTGTCTATAAGATAAAAGAAAAAAAACTATGGTAATCCATTTCATCATTTACTAGAGTGTAGAAAGACCCACAAAAGGTACTTTGAATGCCACGACCACTAGCTTGTTAAGATGTCATAGAAAGTCAAGTGAATCTTTCTTTGAGCAATTAGGGATGCAAAAGCACCTTTGCTATCTGAACAAGCTAAAAAATTGCTTACAAAAACGCTATCAGAAAGAATGAAGTTGGAAAGGTTCTTTCAAGTAAAGAAAATTAGTTGCAATCGAGTCGTTGGTACCTTATTTGTAGTTTGAAACAAGAAAAACAAGTTGATTGTTCATTTACAAGATCATAAGGAGTGGAATGAGGACAACCTTCCTTCTTACGAGTGGAGTGAAAGCGGCAAGCTCAATTGAAATTCCAAAGTAACACTTTTCTTGGGAGAAAAGGGTCTCCAACTTCCTTGGGTGGTTAAAGGAGTAAAAAGGTCACTTTAAATATTTTAATTCCTTTAAAATGAAATATTAAGCCACGAAAACTCACTTCAAGGAAATAAATCCATTCTAAATAACCTATTTTCTCATTTTTCTATGTAAGAGCATTTCAATATTACTTCTTTAAGCAATTTAGTTATTTATAAGAGTGCAATGAGGATATAAATAGCTATTTTTAGTTTCACATGTATATAGATGGTTGAGAAGGGTTCTTTCAAGCAATTAGGGACACAAAACACCTTTGCTATCTGAATGGGCTAAAAAATCAGTTGGAAAATGCTATCACAATGAAACGATGAAGTAAGCTGTGGGCGCTCTCTCGAATAAAGAAAATTAGTCACAATTAGGCTGTTGGCGCCTTTTCTACATTTAAAAAGCAAGAAAAACAACTAGTTTACTCACTTACAAGATTAGAAAGAGAGCAACGTGAACTTCATTTGTTTTTACGAGTACGTAGCTAGCTTAGAATGTGATGAGCTCAATCGAATGCACGAAGTAATGCTTTTCTAGGAAAACCAGGGCCCCGAACTACCATTGGTACTTAAATGAGTTAGAAAGTACCCTTAAATAATTATGAATCATCCTAAATAAAAGAAATGACCAATAGAAACTCATACCAAAGAAAGAAATTGATTCTAAATGGGTTTTGATTGTTCTTCTACGAAAGAACTTTGAATATTACTTTCTTGAGCTTTTTGGTTGTTTGTAACAGTGTAATAGAAGCTAAAAATTGCTATTTCGAGTTTCATATAGGCGTAGTTGGTTGGAAATACAATAAAATGCAAATTCTCGATAAAATTTGTATTTTCCCTTAAAGACTTGGCACTCAAAATCAACTACTCCCTTCTAATAGAGGAACTATGCAGTAAAGGCTCCTTAAGCTAAGAAAATATGTTTTCAGTGAGCAGTTGGCTCCTTGTCTATGATAAAAGAAAAAATATACTATGCTAATCAATTTCATCATTTACTAGAGTGTAGAGAGACCCACAAAAGGTACTTTGAATGTCGTGACCATTAGCTTGTTAAGATGTGATAGAAAGTCAAGTTATCATTCAAGTGGTGCTTTCTTCGAGCAATTAGGGATGCTAGAGCACCTTTGCTATCTAAACAAGCTGAAAAATTGCGTACAAAATGCTATTAGAATGACATAAAGAATAAAGTTGGAAAAGCCCTTTCATGTAAAGAAAATTAGTTGCAATCGAGTCATTGGTACCTTCTTTGCAGTTAGAAACAAGAAAAATAAGTTATTTCTTCATTTGCAAGATCCTAAGGAGTGGAACGAGGATAACCTACATTCTTACGAGTGGAAAACTAGCTAAGAAAGTGGCAAACTCAATTGAAAGTGCAATGTAACGCTTTTCTTGGGAGACAAGGGTCCCCAACTTCCTTGGGTGGTTAAAGGAGTAAAAAGGTCACTTTAAATGTTTTAATTTGTAACACCCCAACCCCCGTATCATCAAGCATTGGACCATCCACCATTTTTCTTGACAGTGGACTAAACCAGACGGCGGGTTGGGTCATGTTACGTTACAAACGACGCACACTTGACTTTCTATTTCAGTCATTTCATGCCTTAATCGTATTTAACCATACATAACTTAAAATTAAGAATTTAATAAGGGAATAGTATAAGAAATAACTGAAATTCACAAACTCAATTAATTAAATAAAATTGAGTACATAATTTAAAATATTACAGCGGAAGTCTTAAAACTTGGGCAACATGCCCTTAC